>CATKUP010000201.1:600000-773000 GCA_949786385.1 Onychomys leucogaster | reverse complement strand
GCTTCCTTTGAGCTGAAAAGTGACTGCGTTTACCTGAAAAGAAGTCTTGCTTGTAGGAAGACACAGAGCCTGGCATTTAACTCTGTTTCTGAAGGGAAACACACTGCACAGTTCTCATCCATGAAACACACTCTGCTTTAGAGCAAGAAGCACGCGCTTGCTTTCTAGAGTCTCTAATAAAGAGGGAAACGTGAGTGAGCTCAGAACAAAAGAACTGCGTTTTCTACACACGGACCATATCTAGATCAACTGTGTTTCTGAAACTGATACAAACCACAGGTCCTCTAACATCCAATGCTTTTCATTTAAGAGCAAGAAACGTGTGAGCTTCGTGAACAATGTAGCTTCCTTTGAGCTGAAAAGTGACTGCGTTTACCTGAAACGAAGTCTTGCTTGTAGGAAGACTCAGAGCCTGGCATTGAACTCCGCTTATGAAGGGAAACACACAGCACAGTTCTCATCCATGAAACACACTCTGCTTTAGAGCAAGATGCACGCGCTTGCTTTCTAGAGTCTCTAATAAAGAGGGAAACGTGAGTGTGCTCAGAACAAAAGAACTGTGTTTCTTACACACACGGACTCTCTCTAGTTCAACTCTGCTTCTGAAACTGATACAAACCACAAGTCCTCTAACATCCAATGCTTTGCAGTTAAGAGCGAGGAACCTGTGAGCTTCCTGAACAATGTAGCTTCCTTTGAGCTGAAAAGTGACTGCGTTTACCTGAAATGAAGTCTTGCTTGTAGGAAGACTCAGAGCCTGGCATTGAACTCCGCTTATGAAGGGAAACACACAGCACAGTTCTCATCCATGAAACACACTCTGCTTTAGAGCAAGAAGCACGCTCTTGCTTTCTAGAGTCTCTAATACAGAGGGAAACGTGAGTGTGCTCAGAACAAAAGAACTGCTTTTCCTACACACGGACCATATCTAGTTCAACTCTGTTTCTGAAACTGATACAAACCACAGGTCCTCTAACATCCAATGCTTTTCATTTAAGAGCAAGAAACGTGTGAGCTTCGTGAACAATGTAGCTTCCTTTGAGCTGAAAAGTGACTGCGTTTACCTGAAACGAAGTCTTGCTTGTAGGAAGACTCAGAGCCTGGCATTGAACTCTGTTTCTGAAGGGAAACACACAGCACAGTTCTTATCCATGAAACACACTCTGCTTTAGAGCAAGAAGCACACTCTAGCTTTCTAGAGTCTCTAATACAAAGGGAAACGTGAGTGTTCTCAGAACAAAAGAACTGTGTTTCTTACACACACGGACTATCTCTAGTTCAACTCTGCTTCTGAAACTGATACAAACCACAGGTCCTCTAACATCCAATACTTTGCAGTGAAGAGCGAGAAACATGTGAGCTTCGTGAGCAATGTAGCTTCCTTTGGGCTGAAAAGTGACTGCCATTTCCTGAAACGAAGTCTTGCTTGTAGGAAGACACAGAGCCTGGCATTGAACTCTATTTCTAAGGGAAACACACAGCACAGTTCTCATCCATGAGACACACTCTGCTTTAGAGCAAGAAGCACGCTCTTGCTTTCTAGAGTCTCTAATACAGAGGGAAACGTGAGTGTGCTCAGAACAAAAGAATTGTGTTTCCTACACACACGGACCATATCTAGTTCAACTCTGTTTATGAAACTGATACAAACCACAGGTCCTCTAACATCCAATGCTTTTCAGTTAAAAGCGAGAAACGTGTGAGCTTCGTGAACAATGTAGCTTTGTTTGAGCTGAAAAGTGACTGCGTTAACCTGAAACGAAGTCTTGCTTGTAGGAAGACACAGAGCCTGGCATTGAACTCCGCTTCTGAAGGGAAACACACAGCACAGTTCTCATCCATGAAACACACTCTGCTTTAGAAAAAGAAGCATGCTCTTGCTTTCTAGAGTCTCAACACAGAGGGAAACGTGAGTGTGCTCAGAACAAAAGAACTGTGTTTCTTACACACACGGACTCTCTCTAGTTCAACTCTGCTTCTGAAACTGATACAAACCACAAGTCCTCTAACACCCAATGCTTTGCAGTAAAGAGCGAGGAAACTGTGAGCTTCCTGAACAATGTAGCTCCGTTGGAGCTGAAAAGTGACTGTGTTTACCTGAAACGAAGTCTTGCTTGTAGGAAGACACAGAGCCTGGCATTGAACTTCGTTTCTGAAAGGAAACACACAGCACAGTTCATATCCATGAAACACACTCTGCTTTAGAGCAAGAAGCACACTCTAGCTTTCTAGAGTCTCTAATACAAAGGGAAACGAGACTGTGCTCAGAACAAAAGAACTGTGTTTCCTACACACACGGACCATATCTAGTTCAACTCTGTTTCTGAAACTGATACAAACCACAGGTCCTCTAACATCCAATGCTTTGCATTTAAGAGCGAGAAACGTGTGAGCTTTGTGAACAATGTAGCTTCGTTTGAGCTGAAAAGTGACTGCGTTTACCTGAAACGAAGTCTTGCTTGTAGGAAGACACAGAGCATGGCATTGAACTCCGCTTCTGAAGGGAAACACACAGCACAGTTCTCATCCATGAAACACACTCTGCTTTAGAATAAGAAGCATGCTCTTGCTTTCTAGAGTCTCTAACACAGAGGGAAACTTGAGTGTGCTCAGAACAAAAGAACTTTGTTTCTTACTCACACGGACTATGTCTAGTTCAACTCTGCTTCTGAAACTGATGCAAACCACAAGTCCTCTAACATCCAATGCTTTGCAGTTAAAAGCGAGGAACCTGTGAGCTTCCTGAACAATGTAGCATCGTTGGAGCTCAAATGTGACTGTGTTTACCTGAAACGAAGTCTTGCTTGTAGGAAGACACAGAGCATGGCATTGAACTCCATTTCTCAAGGGAAACACACAGCACAGTTCTTATCCATGAAACACACTCTGCTTTAGAGCAAGAAGCATGCTCTTGCTCTCTAGAATCTCGAATACAGAGGGAAACGTGAGTGTTCTCACAACAAAAGAACAGTGTTTCCTACACCCACGGACCATATCTAGTTCAACTCTGTTTATGAAACTGATACAAACCACAGGTCCTCTAACATCCAATGCTTTGCAGTGAAGAGCAAGTAACGTGTAAGCTTCGTGAACAATGTAGCTTTCGTAGGAGCTGAAAAGTGACTGCGTTTACCTGAAAAGAAGTCTTGCTTGTAGGAAGACACAGAGCCTCGCATTTAACTCTGTTTCTGAAGGGAAAGACACTGCACATTTCTCATCCATGAAACACACTCTGCTTTAGAGCAAGAAGCACGCGCTTGCTTTCTAGAGTCTCTAATAAAGAGGGAAACGTGAGTGTGCTCAGAACAAAAGAACTGTGTTTCTTACACACACGGACTCTCTCTAGTTCAACTCTGCTTCTGAAACTGATACAAACCACAAGTCCTCTAACATCCAATGCTTTGCAGTTAAGAGCGAGGAACCTGTGAGCTTCCTGAACAATGTAGCTCCGTTGGAGCTGAAAAGTGACTGTGTTTACCTGAAATGACGTCTTGCTTGTAGGAAGACACAGAGCATGGCATTTAACTGCATTTCTGAAGGGAAACACACAGCACAGTTCTCATCCATGAAACACACTCTGCTTTAGAGCAAGAAGCATGCTCTTGCTCTCTAGAATCTCGAATAGAGAGGGAAACGTGAGTGTGCTCACAACAAAAGAACTGTGTTTCCTACACCCACGGACCATATCGAGTTCAACTCTGTTTCTGAAACTGATACAAACCACAGGTCCTCTAACATCCAATGCTTTGCAGTGAAGAGTGAGAAACATGTGAGCTTCGTGAGCAATGTAGCTTCGTTTGAGCTGAAAAGTGACTGCGTTTACCTGAAACGAAGTCTCGCTTGTAGGAAGACACAGAGCCTGGCATTTAACTCTGTTTCTGAAGGGAAACACACAGCACAGTTCTCATCCATGAAACACACTCTGCTTTATAACAAGAAGCACGCGCTTGCTTTCTAGAGTCTCTAATAAAGAGGGAAACGTGAGTGTGCTCAGAACAAAAGAACTGCGTTTCCTATACACGGACCATATCTAGTTCAACTGTGTTTCTGAAACTGATACAAACCACAGGTCCTCTAACATCCAATGCTTTTCATTTAAGAGCGAGAAACGTGTGAACTTCGTGAACAATGTAGCTTCATTTGAGCTGAAAAGTGACTGTGTTTACCTGAAACGAAGTCTTGCTTGTAGGAAGACACAGAGCCTGGCATTGAACTCCCTTTCTGAAGGGAAACACACAGCACAGTTCATATCCATGAAACACACTCTGCTTTAGAGCAAGAAGCACACTCTAGCTTTCTAGAGTCTCTAATGCAAAGGGAAACGTGAGTGTGCTCAGAACAAAAGAACTGTGTTTCCTACACACACGGACCATATCTTGTTCAACTCTGTTTCTGAAACTGATACAAACCACAGGTCCTCTAACATCCAAAGCTTTGCATTTAAGAGCGAGAAACGTGTGAGCTTTGTGAACAATGTTGCTTCGTTTGAGCTGAAAAGTGACTGCGTTTACCTGAAACGAAGTCTTGCTTGTAGGAAGACACAGAGCATGGCATTGAACTCCGCTTCTGAAGGGAAACACACAGCACAGTTCTCATCCATGAAACACACTCCGCTTTAGAATAAGAAGCATGCTCTTGCTTTCTAGAGTCTCTAACACAGAGGGAAACGTGAGTGTGCTCAGAACAAAAGAACTGTGTTTCTTACACACACGGACTATCTCTAGTTCAACTCTGCTTCTGAAACTGATACAAACCACAAGTCCTCTAACATCCAATGCTTTGCAGTTAAGAGCGAGGAACCTGTGAGCTTCCTGAACAATGTAGCTTCGTTGGAGGTGAAAAGTGACTGTGTTTACCTGAAACGAAGTCTTGCTTGTAGGAAGACACAGAGCATGGCATTTAACTGCATTTCTGAAGGGAAACACACAGCACAGTTCTCATCCATGAAACACTCTCTGCTTTAGAGCAAGAAGCACGCTCTTGCTCTCTAGAATCTCGAATACAGAGGGAAACGTGAGTGTGCCCACAACAAAAGAACTGTGTCTCCTACACCCACGAACCATATCGAGTTCAACTCTGTTTCTGAAACTGATACAAACCACAGGTCCTCTAACATCCAATGCTTTGCAGTGAAGAGCGAGAAACATGTGAGCTTCGTGAGCAATGTAGCTTCCTTTGAGCTGAAAAGTGACTGCGTTTACCTGAAAAGAAGTCTTGCTTGTAGGAAGACACAGAGCCTGGCATTTAACTCTGTTTCTGAAGGGAAACACACTGCACAGTTCTCATCCATGAAACACACTCTGCTTTAGAGCAAGAAGCACGCGCTTGCTTTCTAGAGTCTCTAATAAAGAGGGAAACGTGAGTGTGCTCAGAACAAAAGAACTGTGTTTCTTACACACACGGACTCTCTCTAGTTCAACTCTGCTTCTGAAACTGATACAAACCACAAGTCCTCTAACATCCAATGCTTTGCAGTTAAGAGCGAGGAACCTGTGAGCTTCCTGAACAATGTAGCTTCCTTTGAGCTGAAAAGTGACTGCGTTTACCTGAAATGAAGTCTTGCTTGTAGGAAGACTCAGAGCCTGGCATTGAACTCCGCTTATGAAGGGAAACACACAGCACAGTTCTCATCCATGAAACACACTCTGCTTTAGAGCAAGAAGCACGCTCTTGCTTTCTAGAGTCTCTAATACAGAGGGAAACGTGAGTGTGCTCAGAACAAAAGAACTGCTTTTCCTACACACGGACCATATCTAGTTCAACTCTGTTTCTGAAACTGATACAAACCACAGGTCCTCTAACATCCAATGCTTTTCATTTAAGAGCAAGAAACGTGTGAGCTTCGTGAACAATGTAGCTTCCTTTGAGCTGAAAAGTGACTGCGTTTACCTGAAACGAAGTCTTGCTTGTAGGAAGACTCAGAGCCTGGCATTGAACTCTGTTTCTGAAGGGAAACACACAGCACAGTTCTTATCCATGAAACACACTCTGCTTTAGAGCAAGAAGCACACTCTAGCTTTCTAGAGTCTCTAATACAAAGGGAAACGTGAGTGTTCTCAGAACAAAAGAACTGTGTTTCTTACACACACGGACTATCTCTAGTTCAACTCTGCTTCTGAAACTGATACAAACCACAGGTCCTCTAACATCCAATACTTTGCAGTGAAGAGCGAGAAACATGTGAGCTTCGTGAGCAATGTAGCTTCCTTTGGGCTGAAAAGTGACTGCCATTTCCTGAAACGAAGTCTTGCTTGTAGGAAGACACAGAGCCTGGCATTGAACTCTATTTCTAAGGGAAACACACAGCACAGTTCTCATCCATGAGACACACTCTGCTTTAGAGCAAGAAGCACGCTCTTGCTTTCTAGAGTCTCTAATACAGAGGGAAACGTGAGTGTGCTCAGAACAAAAGAATTGTGTTTCCTACACACACGGACCATATCTAGTTCAACTCTGTTTATGAAACTGATACAAACCACAGGTCCTCTAACATCCAATGCTTTTCAGTTAAAAGCGAGAAACGTGTGAGCTTCGTGAACAATGTAGCTTTGTTTGAGCTGAAAAGTGACTGCGTTAACCTGAAACGAAGTCTTGCTTGTAGGAAGACACAGAGCCTGGCATTGAACTCCGCTTCTGAAGGGAAACACACAGCACAGTTCTCATCCATGAAACACACTCTGCTTTAGAAAAAGAAGCATGCTCTTGCTTTCTAGAGTCTCAACACAGAGGGAAACGTGAGTGTGCTCAGAACAAAAGAACTGTGTTTCTTACACACACGGACTCTCTCTAGTTCAACTCTGCTTCTGAAACTGATACAAACCACAAGTCCTCTAACACCCAATGCTTTGCAGTAAAGAGCGAGGAAACTGTGAGCTTCCTGAACAATGTAGCTCCGTTGGAGCTGAAAAGTGACTGTGTTTACCTGAAACGAAGTCTTGCTTGTAGGAAGACACAGAGCCTGGCATTGAACTTCGTTTCTGAAAGGAAACACACAGCACAGTTCATATCCATGAAACACACTCTGCTTTAGAGCAAGAAGCACACTCTAGCTTTCTAGAGTCTCTAATACAAAGGGAAACGAGACTGTGCTCAGAACAAAAGAACTGTGTTTCCTACACACACGGACCATATCTAGTTCAACTCTGTTTCTGAAACTGATACAAACCACAGGTCCTCTAACATCCAATGCTTTGCATTTAAGAGCGAGAAACGTGTGAGCTTTGTGAACAATGTAGCTTCGTTTGAGCTGAAAAGTGACTGCGTTTACCTGAAACGAAGTCTTGCTTGTAGGAAGACACAGAGCATGGCATTGAACTCCGCTTCTGAAGGGAAACACACAGCACAGTTCTCATCCATGAAACACACTCTGCTTTAGAATAAGAAGCATGCTCTTGCTTTCTAGAGTCTCTAACACAGAGGGAAACTTGAGTGTGCTCAGAACAAAAGAACTTTGTTTCTTACTCACACGGACTATGTCTAGTTCAACTCTGCTTCTGAAACTGATGCAAACCACAAGTCCTCTAACATCCAATGCTTTGCAGTTAAAAGCGAGGAACCTGTGAGCTTCCTGAACAATGTAGCATCGTTGGAGCTCAAATGTGACTGTGTTTACCTGAAACGAAGTCTTGCTTGTAGGAAGACACAGAGCATGGCATTGAACTCCATTTCTCAAGGGAAACACACAGCACAGTTCTTATCCATGAAACACACTCTGCTTTAGAGCAAGAAGCATGCTCTTGCTCTCTAGAATCTCGAATACAGAGGGAAACGTGAGTGTTCTCACAACAAAAGAACAGTGTTTCCTACACCCACGGACCATATCTAGTTCAACTCTGTTTATGAAACTGATACAAACCACAGGTCCTCTAACATCCAATGCTTTGCAGTGAAGAGCAAGTAACGTGTAAGCTTCGTGAACAATGTAGCTTTCGTAGGAGCTGAAAAGTGACTGCGTTTACCTGAAAAGAAGTCTTGCTTGTAGGAAGACACAGAGCCTCGCATTTAACTCTGTTTCTGAAGGGAAAGACACTGCACATTTCTCATCCATGAAACACACTCTGCTTTAGAGCAAGAAGCACGCGCTTGCTTTCTAGAGTCTCTAATAAAGAGGGAAACGTGAGTGTGCTCAGAACAAAAGAACTGTGTTTCTTACACACACGGACTCTCTCTAGTTCAACTCTGCTTCTGAAACTGATACAAACCACAAGTCCTCTAACATCCAATGCTTTGCAGTTAAGAGCGAGGAACCTGTGAGCTTCCTGAACAATGTAGCTCCGTTGGAGCTGAAAAGTGACTGTGTTTACCTGAAATGACGTCTTGCTTGTAGGAAGACACAGAGCATGGCATTTAACTGCATTTCTGAAGGGAAACACACAGCACAGTTCTCATCCATGAAACACACTCTGCTTTAGAGCAAGAAGCATGCTCTTGCTCTCTAGAATCTCGAATAGAGAGGGAAACGTGAGTGTGCTCACAACAAAAGAACTGTGTTTCCTACACCCACGGACCATATCGAGTTCAACTCTGTTTCTGAAACTGATACAAACCACAGGTCCTCTAACATCCAATGCTTTGCAGTGAAGAGTGAGAAACATGTGAGCTTCGTGAGCAATGTAGCTTCGTTTGAGCTGAAAAGTGACTGCGTTTACCTGAAACGAAGTCTCGCTTGTAGGAAGACACAGAGCCTGGCATTTAACTCTGTTTCTGAAGGGAAACACACAGCACAGTTCTCATCCATGAAACACACTCTGCTTTATAACAAGAAGCACGCGCTTGCTTTCTAGAGTCTCTAATAAAGAGGGAAACGTGAGTGTGCTCAGAACAAAAGAACTGCGTTTCCTATACACGGACCATATCTAGTTCAACTGTGTTTCTGAAACTGATACAAACCACAGGTCCTCTAACATCCAATGCTTTTCATTTAAGAGCGAGAAACGTGTGAACTTCGTGAACAATGTAGCTTCATTTGAGCTGAAAAGTGACTGTGTTTACCTGAAACGAAGTCTTGCTTGTAGGAAGACACAGAGCCTGGCATTGAACTCCCTTTCTGAAGGGAAACACACAGCACAGTTCATATCCATGAAACACACTCTGCTTTAGAGCAAGAAGCACACTCTAGCTTTCTAGAGTCTCTAATGCAAAGGGAAACGTGAGTGTGCTCAGAACAAAAGAACTGTGTTTCCTACACACACGGACCATATCTTGTTCAACTCTGTTTCTGAAACTGATACAAACCACAGGTCCTCTAACATCCAAAGCTTTGCATTTAAGAGCGAGAAACGTGTGAGCTTTGTGAACAATGTTGCTTCGTTTGAGCTGAAAAGTGACTGCGTTTACCTGAAACGAAGTCTTGCTTGTAGGAAGACACAGAGCATGGCATTGAACTCCGCTTCTGAAGGGAAACACACAGCACAGTTCTCATCCATGAAACACACTCCGCTTTAGAATAAGAAGCATGCTCTTGCTTTCTAGAGTCTCTAACACAGAGGGAAACGTGAGTGTGCTCAGAACAAAAGAACTGTGTTTCTTACACACACGGACTATCTCTAGTTCAACTCTGCTTCTGAAACTGATACAAACCACAAGTCCTCTAACATCCAATGCTTTGCAGTTAAGAGCGAGGAACCTGTGAGCTTCCTGAACAATGTAGCTTCGTTGGAGGTGAAAAGTGACTGTGTTTACCTGAAACGAAGTCTTGCTTGTAGGAAGACACAGAGCATGGCATTTAACTGCATTTCTGAAGCGAAACACAGAGCACAGTTCTCATCCATGAAACACTCTCTGCTTTAGAGCAAGAAGCACGCTCTTGCTCTCTAGAATCTCGAATACAGAGGGAAACGTGAGTGTGCCCACAACAAAAGAACTGTGTCTCCTACACCCACGAACCATATCGAGTTCAACTCTGTTTCTGAAACTGATACAAACCACAGGTCCTCTAACATCCAATGCTTTGCAGTGAAGAGCGAGAAACATGTGAGCTTCGTGAGCAATGTAGCTTCCTTTGAGCTGAAAAGTGACTGCGTTTACCTGAAAAGAAGTCTTGCTTGTAGGAAGACACAGAGCCTGGCATTTAACTCTGTTTCTGAAGGGAAACACACTGCACAGTTCTCATCCATGAAACACACTCTGCTTTAGAGCAAGAAGCACGCGCTTGCTTTCTAGAGTCTCTAATAAAGAGGGAAACGTGAGTGAGCTCAGAACAAAAGAACTGCGTTTTCTACACACGGACCATATCTAGATCAACTGTGTTTCTGAAACTGATACAAACCACAGGTCCTCTAACATCCAATGCTTTTCATTTAAGAGCAAGAAACGTGTGAGCTTCGTGAACAATGTAGCTTCCTTTGAGCTGAAAAGTGACTGCGTTTACCTGAAACGAAGTCTTGCTTGTAGGAAGACTCAGAGCCTGGCATTGAACTCCGCTTATGAAGGGAAACACACAGCACAGTTCTCATCCATGAAACACACTCTGCTTTAGAGCAAGAAGCACGCTCTTGCTTTCTAGAGTCTCTAATACAGAGGGAAACGTGAGTGTGCTCAGAACAAAAGAACTGCTTTTCCTACACACGGACCATATCCAGTTCAACTGTGTTTCTGAAACTGATACAAACCACAGGTCCTCTAACATCCAATGCTTTTCATTTAAGAGCAAGAAACGTGTGAGCTTCGTGAACAATGTAGCTTCCTTTGAGCTTAAAAGTGACTGCGTTTACCTGAAACGAAGTCTTGCTTGTAGGAAGACTCAGAGCCTGGCATTGAACTCTGTTTCTGAAGGGAAACACACAGCACAGTTCTTATCCATGAAACACACTCTGCTTTAGAGCAAGAAGCACACTCTAGCTTTCTAGAGTCTCTAATACAAAGGGAAACGTGAGTGTTCTCAGAACAAAAGAACTGTGTTTCTTACACACACGGACTATCTCTAGTTCAACTCTGCTTCTGAAACTGATACAAACCACAGGTCCTCTAACATCCAATACTTTGCAGTGAAGAGCGAGAAACATGTGAGCTTCGTGAGCAATGTAGCTTCCTTTGGGCTGAAAAGTGACTGCCATTACCTGAAACGAAGTCTTGCTTGTAGGAAGACACAGAGCCTGGCATTGAACTCTATTTCTGAAGGGAAACACACAGCACAGTTCTCATCCATGAGACACACTCTGCTTTAGAGCAAGAAGCACGCTCTTGCTTTCTAGAGTCTCTAATACAGAGGGAAACGTGAGTGTGCTCAGAACAAAAGAATTGTGTTTCCTACACACACGGACCATATCTAGTTCAACTCTGTTTATGAAACTGATACAAACCACAGGTCCTCTAACATCCAATGCTTTTCAGTTAAAAGCGAGAAACGTGTGAGCTTCGTGAACAATGTAGCTTTGTTTGAGCTGAAAAGTGACTGCGTTAACCTGAAACGAAGTCTTGCTTGTAGGAAGACACAGAGCCTGGCATTGAACTCCGCTTCTGAAGGGAAACACACAGCACAGTTCTCATCCATGAAACACACTCTGCTTTAGAATAAGAAGCATGCTCTTGCTTTCTAGAGTCTCTAACACAGAGGGAAACGTGAGTGTGCTCCGAACAAAAGAACTGTGTTTCTTACACACACGGACTCTCTCTAGTTCAACTCTGCTTCTGAAACTGATACAAACCACAAGTCCTCTAACACCCAATGCTTTGCAGTAAAGAGCGAGGAAACTGTGAGCTTCCTGAACAATGTAGCTCCGTTGGAGCTGAAAAGTGACTGTGTTTACCTGAAACGAAGTCTTGCTTGTAGGAAGACACAGAGCCTGGCATTGAACTCCGTTTCTGAAGGGAAACACACAGCACAGTTCATATCCATGAAACACACTCTGCTTTAGAGCAAGAAGCACACTCTAGCTTTCTAGAGTCTCTAATACAAAGGGAAACGAGACTGTGCTCAGAACAAAAGAACTGTGTTTCCTACACACACGGACCATATCTAGTTCAACTCTGTTTCTGAAACTGATACAAACCACAGGTCCTCTAACATCCAATGCTTTGCATTTAAGAGCGAGAAACGTGTGAGCTTTGTGAACAATGTAGCTTCCTTTGAGCTGAAAAGTGACTGCGTTTACCTGAAACGAAGTCTTGCTTGTAGGAAGACACAGAGCATGGCATTGAACTCCGTTTCTGAAGGGAAACACACAGCACAGTTCTCATCCATGAAACACACTCTGCTTTAGAGCAAGAAGCACGCTCTTGCTTTCTAGAGTCTCTAATACAGAGGGAAACGTGAGTGTGCTCAGAACAAAAGAATTGTGTTTCCTACACACACGGACCATATCTTGTTCAACTCTGTTTATGAAACTGATGCAAACCACAGGTCCTCTACCATCCAATGCTTTTCAGTTAAAAGCGAGAAACGTGTGAGCTTCGTGAACAATGTAGCTTCGTTTGAGCTGAAAAGTGACTGCGTTTACCTGAAACGAAGTCTTGCTTGTAGGAAGACACAGAGCCTGGCATTGAACTCCGTATCTGAAGGGAAACACACAGCACAGGTCTCATCCATGAAACACACTCCGCTTTAGAGCAAGAAGCATGCTCTTGCTTTCTAGAGTCTCTAATACAGAGGGAAACATGAGTGTGCTCACAACAAAAGAACTGTGTTTCCTACACACGGACCATATCGAGTTCAACTCTGTTTATGAAACTGATACAAACCACAGGTCCTCTAACATCCAATGCTTTGCAGTGAAGAGCGAGAAACATGTGAGCTTCGTGAGCAATGTAGCTTCCTTTGAGCTGAAAAGTGACTGCGTTTACCTGAAACGAAGTCTTGCTTGTAGGAAGACACAGAGCCTGGCATTGAACTCCATTTCTGAAGGGAAACACACAGCACAGTTCTCATCCATGAAACACACTATGCTTTAGAGCAAGAAGCACGCTCTTGCTTTCTAGAGTCTCTAATACAGAGGGAAACGTGAATGTGCTCAGAACAAAAGAACTGCGTTTCCAACAAACGGACCATATCTAGTTCAACTGTGTTTCTGAAACTGATACAAACCACAGGTCCTCTAACATCCAATGCTTTGCATTTAAGAGCGAGAAACGTGTGAGCTTCGTGAACAATGTAGCTTCCTTTGTCCTGAAAAGTGACTGCGTTTACCTGAAACGAAGTCTTGCTTGTAGGAAGACTCAGAGCCTGTCATTGAACTCCGCTTCTGAAGGGAAACACACAACACAGTTCTCATCCATGAAACACACTCTGCTTTAGAGCAAGAAGCACGCTCTTGCTTTCTAGAGTCTCTAATACAGAGGGAAACGTGAGTGTGCACAGAACAAAAGAACTGCTTTTCCTACACACGGACCATATCTAGTTCAACTGTGTTTCTGAAACTGATACAAACCACAGGTCTTCTAACATCCAATGCTTTTCATTTAAGAGCGAGAAACGTGTGATCTTCGTGAACAATGTAGCTTCCTTTGAGCTCAAAAGTGACTGCGTTTACCTGAAACGAAGTCTTGCTTGTAGGAAGACTCAGAGCCTGGCATTGAACTCCGTTTCTGAAGGGAAACACACAGCACAGTTCTTATCCATGAAACACACTCTGCTTTAGAGCAAGAAGCACACTCTAGCTTTCTAGAGTCTCTAATACAAAGGGAAACGTGAGTGTTCTCAGAACAAAAGAACTGTGTTTCCTACACACACGGACCATATCTAGTTCAACTCTGTTTCTGAAACTGATACAAACCACAGGTCCTCTAACATCCAATGCTTTGCATTTAAGAGCGAGAAACGTGTGAGCTTTGTGAACAATGCAGCTTCTTTTGAGCTGAAACGTGACTGCGTTTACCTGAAATGAAGTCTTGCTTGTAGGAAGACACAGAGCATGGCATTGAACTCCGCTTCTGAAGTTAAACACACAGCACAGTTCTCATCCATGAAACACACTGTACTTTAGAATAAGAAGCATGCTCTTGCTTTCTAGAGTCTCTAACACAGAGGGAAACGTGAGTGTGCTCAGAACAAAAGAACTGTGTTTCTTACACACACGGACTATCTCTAGTTCAACTCTGCTTCTGAAACTGATACAAACCACATGTCCTCTAACATCCAATACTTTGCAGTGAAGAGCGAGAAACATGTGAGCTTCGTGAGCAATGTAGCTTCCTTTGGGCTGAAAAGTGACTGCCTTTACCTGAAACGAAGTCTTGCTTGTAGGAAGACACAGAGCCTGGCATTGAACTCCATTTCTGAAGGGAAACACACAGCACAGTTCTCATCCATGAAACACACTCTGCTTTAGAGCAAGAAGCACACTCTTGCTTTCTAGAGTCTCTAATACAGAGGGAAACGTGAGTGTGCTCAGAACAAAAGAATTGTGTTTCCTACACACACGGACCATATCTAGTTCAACTCTGTTTATGAAACTGATACAAACCACAGGTCCTCTAACATCCAATGCTTTTCAGTTAAAAGGGAGAAACGTGTGAGCTTCGTGAACAATGTAGCTTCCTTTGTCCTGAAAAGTGACTGCGTTTACCTGAAACGAAGTCTTGCTTGTAGGAAGACACAGAGCCTGGCATTGAACTCCGTTTCTGAAGGGAAACACACAGCACAGTTCTCATCCATGAAACACACTCTACTTTAGAGCAAGAAGCACCCTCTTGCTTTCTAGAGTCTCTAATACAGAGGGAAACGTGAGTGTGCTCAGAACAAAAGAAGTGCATTTCCTACACAAGGACCATATCTAGTTCAACTGTGTTTCTGAAACTGATACAAACCACAGGTCCTCTAACATCCAATGCTTTTCATTTAAGAGCGAGAAACGTGTGAGCTTCGTGAACAATGTAGCTTCCTTTGAGCTGAAAATTGACTGTGTTTACCTGAAACGAAGTCTTGCTTGTAGGAAGACACAGAGCCTGGCATTGAACTCCGTTTCTGAAGGGAAACACACAGCACAGTTCATATCCATGAAACACACTCTGCTTTAGAGCAAGAAGCACACTCTTGCTTTCTAGAGTCTCTAATACAAAGGGAAACGTGAGTGTGCTCAGAACAAAAGAACTGTGTTTCCTACACACACGGACCATATCTAGTTCAACTCTGTTTCTGAAACTCATACAAACCACAGGTCCTCTAACATCCAATGCTTTTCAGTGAAGAGCGAGTAACGTGTAAGCTTCGTGAACAATGTAGCTTTCGTAGGAGCTGAAAAGTGACTGCATATATCTGAAACGAAGTCATGCATGTAGGAAGACACAGAGCCTGGCATTGAACTCCATTTCTGAAGGGAAACACACAGCACAGTTCTCATCCATGAAACACACTCTGCTTTAGAGCAAGAAGCACGCTCTTGCTTTCTAGAGTCTCTAATACAGAGGGAAACGTGAATGTGCTCAGAACAAAAGAACTGCGTTTCCAACAAACGGACCATATCTAGTTCAACTGTGTTTCTGAAACTGATACAAACCACAAGTCCTCTAACATCCAATGCTTTTCATTTAAGAGCGAGAAACGTGTGAGCTTCGTGAACAATGTAGCTTCCTTTGTCCTGAAAAGTGACTGCGTTTACCTGAAACGAAGTCTTGCTTGTAGGAAGACTCAGAGCCTGTCATTGAACTCCGCTTCTGAAGGGAAACACACAACACAGTTCTCATCCATGAAACACACTCTGCTTTAGAGCAAGAAGCACGCTCTTGCTTTCTAGAGTCTCTAATACAGAGGGAAACGTGAGTGTGCACAGAACAAAAGAACTGCTTTTCCTACACACGGACCATATCTAGTTCAACTGTGTTTCTGAAACTGATACAAACCACAGGTCCTCTAACATCCAATGCTTTTCATTTAAGAGCGAGAAACGTGTGATCTTCGTGAACAATGTAGCTTCCTTTGAACTCAAAAGTGACTGCGTTTACCTGAAACGAAGTCTTGCTTGTAGGAAGACTCAGAGCCTGGCATTGAACTCCGTTTCTGAAGGGAAACACACAGCACAGTTCTTATCCATGAAACACACTCTGCTTTAGAGCAAGAAGCACACTCTAGCTTTCTAGAGTCTCTAATACAAAGGGAAACGTGAGTGTTCTCAGAACAAAAGAACTGTGTTTCCTACACACACGGACCATATCTAGTTCAACTCTGTTTCTGAAACTGATACAAACCACAGGTCCTCTAACTTCCAATGCTTTGCATTTAAGAGCGAGAAACGTGTGAGCTTTGTGAACAATGCAGCTTCTTTTGAGCTGAAACGTGACTGCGTTTACCTGAAATGAAGTCTTGCTTGTAGGAAGACACAGAGCATGGCATTGAACTCCGCTTCTGAAGTTAAACACACAGCACAGTTCTCATCCATGAAACACACAGTACTTTAGAATAAGAAGCATGCTCTTGCTTGCTAGAGTCTCTAACACAGAGGGAAACGTGAGTGTGCTCAGAACAAAAGAACTGTGTTTCTTACACACACGGACTATCTCTAGTTCAACTCTGCTTCTGAAACTGATACAAACCACATGTCCTCTAACATCCAATACTTTGCAGTGAAGAGCGAGAAACATGTGAGCTTCGTGAGCAATGTAGCTTCCTTTGGGCTGAAAAGTGACTGCCTTTACCTGAAACGAAGTCTTGCTTGTAGGAAGACACAGAGCCTGGCATTGAACTCCATTTCTGAAGGGAAACACACAGCACAGTTCTCATCCATGAAACACACTCTGCTTTAGAGCAAGAAGCACACTCTTGCTTTCTAGAGTCTCTAATACAGAGGGAAACGTGAGTGTGCTCAGAACAAAAGAATTGTGTTTCCTACACACACGGACCATATCTAGTTCAACTCTGTTTATGAAACTGATACAAACCACAGGTCCTCTAACATCCAATGCTTTTCAGTTAAAAGGGAGAAACGTGTGAGCTTCGTGAACAATGTAGCTTCGTTTGAGCTGAAAAGTGACTGCGTTTACCTGAAACGAAGTCTTGCTTGTAGGAAGACACAGAGCCTGGCATTGAACTCCGTTTCTGAAGGGAAACACACAGCACAGTTCTCATCCATGAAACACACTCTACTTTAGAGCAAGAAGCACCCTCTTGCTTTCTAGAGTCTCTAATACAGAGGGAAACGTGAGTGTGCTCAGAACAAAAGAATTGTGTTTCCTACACACACGGACCATATCTAGTTCAACTCTGTTTATGAAACTGATACAAACCACAGGTCCTCTAACATCCAATGCTTTTCAGTTAAAAGTGAGAAACGTGTGAGCTTCGTGAACAATGTAGCTTTGTTTGAGCTGAAAAGTGACTGCCTTTACCTGAAACGAAGTCTTGCTTGTAGGAAGACACAGAGCCTGGCATTGAACTCCGCTTCTGAAGGGAAACACACAGCACAGTTCTCATCCATGAAACACACTCTGCTTTAGAATAAGAAGCATGCTCTTGCTTTCTAGAGTCTCTAACACAGAGGGAAACGTGAGTGTGCTCAGAACAAAAGAACTGTGTTTCTTACACACACGGACTCTCTCTAGTTCAACTCTGCTTCTGAAACTGATACAAACCACAAGTCCTCTAACACCCAATGCTTTGCAGTAAAGAGCGAGGAAACTGTGAGCTTCCTGAACAATGTAGCTCCGTTGGAGCTGAAAAGTGACTGTGTTTACCTGAAACGAAGTCTTGCTTGTAGGAAGACACAGAGCCTGGCATTGAACTCCGTTTCTGAAGGGAAACACACAGCACAGTTCATATCCATGAAACACACTCTGCTTTAGAGCAAGAAGCACACTCCAGCTTTCTAGAGTCTCTAATACAAAGGGAAACGAGACTGTGCTCAGAACAAAAGAACTGTGTTTCCTACACACACGGACCATATCTAGTTCAACTCTGTTTCTGAAACTGATACAAACCACAGGTCCTCTAACATCCAATGCTTTGCATTTAAGAGCGAGAAACGTGTGAGCTTTGTGAACAATGTAGCTTCCTTTGAGCTGAAAAGTGACTGCGTTTACCTGAAACGAAGTCTTGCTTGTAGGAAGACACAGAGCATGGCATTGAACTCCGTTTCTGAAGGGAAACACACAGCACAGTTCTCATCCATGAAACACACTCTGCTTTAGAGCAAGAAGCACGCTCTTGCTTTCTAGAGTCTCTAATACAGAGGGAAACGTGAGTGTGCTCAGAACAAAAGAATTGTGTTTCCTACACACACGGACCATATCTTGTTCAACTCTGTTTATGAAACTGATACAAACCACAGGTCCTCTACCATCCAATGCTTTTCAGTTAAAAGCGAGAAACGTGTGAGCTTCGTGAACAATGTAGCTTCGTTTGAGCTGAAAAGTGACTGCGTTTACCTGAAACGAAGTCTTGCTTGTAGGAAGACACAGAGCCTGGCATTGAACTCCGTTTCTGAAGGGAAACACACAGCACAGGTCTCATCCATGAAACACACTCCGCTTTAGAGCAAGAAGCATGCTCTTGCTTTCTAGAGTCTCTAATACAGAGGGAAACATGAGTGTGCTCACAACAAAAGAACTGTGTTTCCTACACACGGACCATATCGAGTTCAACTCTGTTTATGAAACTGATACAAACCACAGGTCCTCTAACATCCAATGCTTTGCAGTGAAGAGCGAGAAACATGTGAGCTTCGTGAGCAATGTAGCTTCCTTTGAGCTGAAAAGTGACTGCGTTTACCTGAAACGAAGTCTTGCTTGTAGGAAGACACAGAGCCTGGCATTGAACTCCATTTCTGAAGGGAAACACACAGCACAGTTCTCATCCATGAAACACACTCTGCTTTAGAGCAAGAAGCACGCTCTTGCTTTCTAGAGTCTCTAATACAGAGGGAAACGTGAATGTGCTCAGAACAAAAGAACTGCGTTTCCAACAAACGGACCATATCTAGTTCAACTGTGTTTCTGAAACTGATACAAACCACAGGTCCTCTAACATCCAATGCTTTGCATTTAAGAGCGAGAAACGTGTGAGCTTCGTGAACAATGTAGCTTCCTTTGTCCTGAAAAGTGACTGCGTTTACCTGAAACGAAGTCTTGCTTGTAGGAAGACTCAGAGCCTGTCATTGAACTCCGCTTCTGAAGGGAAACACACAACACAGTTCTCATCCATGAAACACACTCTGCTTTAGAGCAAGAAGCACGCTCTTGCTTTCTAGAGTCTCTAATACAGAGGGAAACGTGAGTGTGCACAGAACAAAAGAACTGCTTTTCCTACACACGGACCATATCTAGTTCAACTGTGTTTCTGAAACTGATACAAACCACAGGTCTTCTAACATCCAATGCTTTTCATTTAAGAGCGAGAAACGTGTGATCTTCGTGAACAATGTAGCTTCCTTTGAGCTCAAAAGTGACTGCGTTTACCTGAAACGAAGTCTTGCTTGTAGGAAGACTCAGAGCCTGGCATTGAACTCCGTTTCTGAAGGGAAACACACAGCACACTTCTTATCCATGAAACACACTCTGCTTTAGAGCAAGAAGCACACTCTAGCTTTCTAGAGTCTCTAATACAAAGGGAAACGTGAGTGTTCTCAGAACAAAAGAACTGTGTTTCCTACACACACGGACCATATCTAGTTCAACTCTGTTTCTGAAACTGATACAAACCACAGGTCCTCTAACATCCAATGCTTTGCATTTAAGAGCAAGAAATGTGTGAGCTTTGTGAACAATGCAGCTTCTTTTGAGCTGAAACGTGACTGCGTTTACCTGAAATGAAGTCTTGCTTGTAGGAAGACACAGAGCATGGCATTGAACTCCGCTTCTGAAGTTAAACACACAGCACAGTTCTCATCCATGAAACACACTGTACTTTAGAATAAGAAGCATGCTCTTGCTTTCTAGAGTCTCTAACACAGAGGGAAACGTGAGTGTGCTCAGAACAAAAGAACTGTGTTTCTTACACACACGGACTATCTCTAGTTCAACTCTGCTTCTGAAACTGATACAAACCACATGTCCTCTAACATCCAATACTTTGCAGTGAAGAGCGAGAAACATGTGAGCTTCGTGAGCAATGTAGCTTCCTTTGGGCTGAAAAGTGACTGCCTTTACCTGAAACGAAGTCTTGCTTGTAGGAAGACACAGAGCCTGGCATTGAACTCCATTTCTGAAGGGAAACACACAGCACAGTTCTCATCCATGAAACACACTCTGCTTTAGAGCAAGAAGCACACTCTTGCTTTCTAGAGTCTCTAATACAGAGGGAAACGTGAGTGTGCTCAGAACAAAAGAATTGTGTTTCCTACACACACGGACCATATCTAGTTCAACTCTGTTTATGAAACTGATACAAACCACAGGTCCTCTAACATCCAATGCTTTTCAGTTAAAAGGGAGAAACGTGTGAGCTTCGTGAACAATGTAGCTTCCTTTGTCCTGAAAAGTGACTGCGTTTACCTGAAATGAAGTCTTGCTTGTAGGAAGACACAGAGCCTGGCATTGAACTCCGTTTCTGAAGGGAAACACACAGCACAGTTCTCATCCATGAAACACACTCTACTTTAGAGCAAGAAGCACCCTCTTGCTTTCTAGAGTCTCTAATACAGAGGGAAACGTGAGTGTGCTCAGAACAAAAGAAGTGCGTTTCCTACACAAGGACCATATCTAGTTCAACTGTGTTTCTGAAACTGATACAAACCACAGGTCCTCTAACATCCAATGCTTTTCATTTAAGAGCGAGAAACGTGTGAGCTTCGTGAACAATGTAGCTTCCTTTGAGCTGAAAATTGACTGTGTTTACCTGAAACGAAGTCTTGCTTGTAGGAAGACACAGAGCCTGGCATTGAACTCCATTTCTGAAGGGAAACACACAGCACAGTTCTCATCCATGAAACACACTCTGCTTTAGAGCAAGAAGCACGCTCTTGCTTTCTAGAGTCTCTAATACAGAGGGAAACGTGAATGTGCTCAGAACAAAAGAACTGCGTTTCCAACAAACGGACCATATCTAGTTCAACTGTGTTTCTGAAACTGATACAAACCACGAGTCCTCTAACATCCAATGCTTTTCATTTAAGAGCGAGAAACGTGTGAGCTTCGTGAACAATGTAGCTTCCTTTGTCCTGAAAAGTGACTGCGTTTACCTGAAACGAAGTCTTGCTTGTAGGAAGACTCAGAGCCTGTCATTGAACTCCGCTTCTGAAGGGAAACACACAACACAGTTCTCATCCATGAAACACACTCTGCTTTAGAGCAAGAAGCACGCTCTTGCTTTCTAGAGTCTCTAATACAGAGGGAAACGTGAGTGTGCACAGAACAAAAGAACTGCTTTTCCTACACACGGACCATATCTAGTTCAACTGTGTTTCTGAAACTGATACAAACCACAGGTCCTCTAACATCCAATGCTTTTCATTTAAGAGCGAGAAACGTGTGATCTTCGTGAACAATGTAGCTTCCTTTGAACTCAAAAGTGACTGCGTTTACCTGAAACGAAGTCTTGCTTGTAGGAAGACTCAGAGCCTGGCATTGAACTCCCTTTCTGAAGGGAAACACACAGCACAGTTCTTATCCATGAAACACACTCTGCTTTAGAGCAAGAAGCACACTCTAGCTTTCTAGAGTCTCTAATACAAAGGGAAACGTGAGTGTTCTCAGAACAAAAGAACTGTGTTTCCTACACACACGGACCATATCTAGTTCAACTCTGTTTCTGAAACTGATACAAACCACAGGTCCTCTAACATCCAATGCTTTGCATTTAAGAGCGAGAAACGTGTGAGCTTTGTGAACAATGCAGCTTCTTTTGAGCTGAAACGTGACTGCGTTTACCTGAAATGAAGTCTTGCTTGTAGGAAGACACAGAGCATGGCATTGAACTCCGCTTCTGAAGTTAAACACACAGCACAGTTCTCATCCATGAAACACACAGTACTTTAGAATAAGAAGCATGCTCTTGCTTGCTAGAGTCTCTAACACAGAGGGAAACGTGAGTGTGCTCAGAACAAAAGAACTGTGTTTCTTACACACACGGACTATCTCTAGTTCAACTCTGCTTCTGAAACTGATACAAACCACATGTCCTCTAACATCCAATACTTTGCAGTGAAGAGCGAGAAACATGTGAGCTTCGTGAGCAATGTAGCTTCCTTTGGGCTGAAAAGTGACTGCCTTTACCTGAAACGAAGTCTTGCTTGTAGGAAGACACAGAGCCTGGCATTGAACTCCATTTCTGAAGGGAAACACACAGCACAGTTCTCATCCATGAAACACACTCTGCTTTAGAGCAAGAAGCACACTCTTGCTTTCTAGAGTCTCTAATACAGAGGGAAACGTGAGTGTGCTCAGAACAAAAGAATTGTGTTTCCTACACACACGGACCATATCTAGTTCAACTCTGTTTATGAAACTGATACAAACCACAGGTCCTCTAACATCCAATGCTTTTCAGTTAAAAGGGAGAAACGTGTGAGCTTCGTGAACAATGTAGCTTCGTTTGAGCTGAAAAGTGACTGCGTTTACCTGAAACGAAGTCTTGCTTGTAGGAAGACACAGAGCCTGGCATTGAACTCCGTTTCTGAAGGGAAACACACAGCACAGTTCTCATCCATGAAACACACTCTACTTTAGAGCAAGAAGCACCCTCTTGCTTTCTAGAGTCTCTAATACAGAGGGAAACGTGAGTGTGCTCAGAACAAAAGAAGTGCGTTTCCTACACACGGACCATATCTAGTTCAACTGTGTTTCTGAAACTGATACAAACCACAGGTCCTCTAACATCCAATGCTTTTCATTTAAGAGCGAGAAACGTGTGAGCTTCGTGAACAATGTAGCTTCCTTTGAGCTGAAAATTGACTGTGTTTACCTGAAACGAAGTCTTGCTTGTAGGAAGACACAGAGCCTGGCATTGAACTCCGTTTCTGAAGGGAAACACACAGCACAGTTCATATCCATGAAACACACTCTGCTTTAGAGCAAGAAGCACACTCTTGCTTTCTAGAGTCTCTAATACAAAGGGAAACGTGAGTGTGCTCAGAACAAAAGAACTGTGTTTCCTACACACACGGACCATATCTAGTTCAACTCTGTTTCTGAAACTCATACAAACCACAGGTCCTCTAACATCCAATGCTTTTCAGTGAAGAGCGAGTAACGTGTAAGCTTCGTGAACAATGTAGCTTTCGTAGGAGCTGAAAAGTGACTGCATATATCTGAAACGAAGTCATGCATGTAGGAAGACACAGAGCCTGGCATTGAACTCCATTTCTGAAGGGAAACACACAGCACAGTTCTCATCCATGAAACACACTCTGCTTTAGAGCAAGAAGCACGCTCTTGCTTTCTAGAGTCTCTAATACAGAGGGAAACGTGAGTGTGCTCAGAACAAAAGAAGTGCGTTTCCTACACACGGACCATATCTAGTTCAACTGTGTTTCTGAAACTGATACAAACCACAGGTCCTCTAACATCCAATGCTTTTCATTTAAGAGCGAGAAACGTGTGAGCTTCGTGAACAATGTAGCTTCCTTTGAGCTGAAAATTGACTGTGTTTACCTGAAACGAAGTCTTGCTTGTAGGAAGACACAGAGCCTGGCATTGAACTCCGTTTCTGAAGGGAAACACACAGCACAGTTCATATCCATGAAACACACTCTGCTTTAGAGCAAGAAGCACACTCTTGCTTTCTAGAGTCTCTAATACAAAGGGAAACGTGAGTGTGCTCAGAACAAAAGAACAGTGTTTCCTACACACACGGACCATATCTAGTTCAACTCTGTTTCTGAAACTCATACAAACCAGAGGTCCTCTAACATCCAATGCTTTTCAGTGAAGAGCGAGTAACGTGTAAGCTTCGTGAACAATGTAGCTTTCGTAGGAGCTGAAAAGTGACTGCATATATCTGAAACGAAGTCATGCATGTAGGAAGACACAGAGCCTGGCATTGAACTCCATTTCTGAAGGGAAACACACAGCACAGTTCTCATCCATGAAACACACTCTGCTTTAGAGCAAGAAGCACGCTCTTGCTTTCTAGAGTCTCTAATACAGAGGGAAACGTGAATGTGCTCAGAACAAAAGAACTGCGTTTCCAACAAACGGACCATATCTAGTTCAACTGTGTTTCTGAAACTGATACAAACCACAGGTCCTCTAACATCCAATGCTTTTCATTTAAGAGCGAGAAACGTGTGAGCTTCGTGAACAATGTAGCTTCCTTTGTCCTGAAAAGTGACTGCGTTTACCTGAAACGAAGTCTTGCTTGTAGGAAGACTCAGAGCCTGTCATTGAACTCCGCTTCTGAAGGGAAACACACAACACAGTTCTCATCCATGAAACACACTCTGCTTTAGAGCAAGAAGCACGCTCTTGCTTTCTAGAGTCTCTAATACAGAGGGAAACGTGAGTGTGCTCAGAACAAAAGAACTGCTTTTCCTACACACGGACCATATCTAGTTCAACTGTGTTTCTGAAACTGATACAAACCACAGGTCCTCTAACATCCAATGCTTTTCATTTAAGAGCGAGAAACGTGTGATCTTCGTGAACAATGTAGCTTCCTTTGAGCTCAAAAGTGACTGCGTTTACCTGAAACGAAGTCTTGCTTGTAGGAAGACTCAGAGCCTGGCATTGAACTCCGTTTCTGAAGGGAAACACACAGCACAGTTCTTATCCATGAAACACACTCTGCTTTAGAGCAAGAAGCACACTTTAGCTTTCTAGAGTCTCTAATACAAAGGGAAACGTGAGTGTTCTCAGAACAAAAGAACTGTGTTTCCTACACATACGGACCATATCTAGTTCAACTCTGTTTCTGAAACTGATACAAACCACAGGTCCTCTAACATCCAATGCTTTGCATTTAAGAGCGAGAAACGTGTGAGCTTTGTGAACAATGCAGCTTCTTTTGAGCTGAAACGTGACTGCATTTACCTGAAATGAAGTCTTGCTTGTAGGAAGACACAGAGCATGGCATTGAACTCCGCTTCTGAAGTTAAACACACAGCACAGTTCTCATCCATGAAACACACTGTACTTTAGAATAAGAAGCATGCTCTTGCTTTCTAGAGTCTCTAACACAGAGGGAAACGTGAGTGTGCTCAGAACAAAAGAACTGTGTTTCTTACACACACGGACTATCTCTAGTTCAACTATGCTTCTGAAACTGATACAAACCACAGGTCCTCTAACATCCAATACTTTGCAGTGAAGAGCGAGAAACATGTGAGCTTCGTGAGCAATGTAGATTCCTTTGGGCTGAAAAGTGACTGCCTTTACCTGAAACGAAGTCTTGCTTGTAGGAAGACACAGAGCCTGGCATTGAACTCCATTTCTGAAGGGAAACACACAGCACAGTTCTCATCCATGAAACACACTCTGCTTTAGAGCAAGAAGCACACTCTTGCTTTCTAGAGTCTCTAATACAGAGGGAAACGTGAGTGTGCTCAGAACAAAAGAATTGTGTTTCCTACACACACGGACCATATCTAGTTCAACTCTGTTTATGAAACTGATACAAACCACAGGTCCTCTAACATCCAATGCTTTTCAGTTAAAAGGGAGAAACGTGTGAGCTTCGTGAACAATGTAGCTTCGTTTGAGCTGAAAAGTGACTGCGTTTACCTGAAACGAAGTCTTGCTTGTAGGAAGACACAGAGCCTGGCATTGAACTCCGTTTCTGAAGGGAAACACACAGCACAGTTCTCATCCATGAAACACACTCTACTTTAGAGCAAGAAGCACCCTCTTGCTTTCTAGAGTCTCTAATACAGAGGGAAACGTGAGTGTGCTCAGAACAAAAGAAGTGCGTTTCCTACACAAGGACCATATCTAGTTCAACTGTGTTTCTGAAACTGATACAAACCACAGGTCCTCTAACATCCAATGCTTTTCATTTAAGAGCGAGAAACGTGTGAGCTTCGTGAACAATGTAGCTTCCTTTGAGCTGAAAATTGACTGTGTTTACCTGAAACGAAGTCTTGCTTGTAGGAAGACACAGAGCCTGGCATTGAACTCCGTTTCTGAAGGGAAACACACAGCACAGTTCATATCCATGAAACACACTCTGCTTTAGAGCAAGAAGCACACTCTTGCTTTCTAGAGTCTCTAATACAAAGGGAAACGTGAGTGTGCTCAGAACAAAAGAACTGTGTTTCCTACACACACGGACCATATCTAGTTCAACTCTGTTTCTGAAACTCATACAAACCACAGGTCCTCTAACATCCAATGCTTTTCAGTGAAGAGCGAGTAACGTGTAAGCTTCGTGAACAATGTAGCTTTCGTAGGAGCTGAAAAGTGACTGCATATATCTGAAACGAAGTCATGCATGTAGGAAGACACAGAGCCTGGCATTGAACTCCATTTCTGAAGGGAAACACACAGCACAGTTCTCATCCATGAAACACACTCTGCTTTAGAGCAAGAAGCACGCTCTTGCTTTCTAGAGTCTCTAATACAGAGGGAAACGTGAATGTGCTCAGAACAAAAGAACTGCGTTTCCAACAAACGGACCATATCTAGTTCAACTGTGTTTCTGAAACTGATACAAACCACAGGTCCTCTAACATCCAATGCTTTTCATTTAAGAGCGAGAAACGTGTGAGCTTCGTGAACAATGTAGCTTCCTTTGTCCTGAAAAGTGACTGCGTTTACCTGAAACGAAGTCTTGCTTGTAGGAAGACTCAGAGCCTGTCATTGAACTCCGCTTCTGAAGGGAAACACACAACACAGTTCTCATCCATGAAACACACTCTGCTTTAGAGCAAGAAGCACGCTCTTGCTTTCTAGAGTCTCTAATACAGAGGGAAACGTGAGTGTGCTCAGAACAAAAGAACTGCTTTTCCTACACACGGACCATATCTAGTTCAACTGTGTTTCTGAAACTGATACAAACCACAGGTCCTCTAACATCCAATGCTTTTCATTTAAGAGCGAGAAACGTGTGATCTTCGTGAACAATGTAGCTTCCTTTGAGCTCAAAAGTGACTGCGTTTACCTGAAACGAAGTCTTGCTTGTAGGAAGACTCAGAGCCTGGCATTGAACTCCGTTTCTGAAGGGAAACACACAGCACAGTTCTTATCCATGAAACACACTCTGCTTTAGAGCAAGAAGCACACTTTAGCTTTCTAGAGTCTCTAATACAAAGGGAAACGTGAGTGTTCTCAGAACAAAAGAACTGTGTTTCCTACACACACGGACCATATCTAGTTCAACTCTGTTTCTGAAACTGATACAAACCACAGGTCCTCTAACATCCAATGCTTTGCATTTAAGAGCGAGAAACGTGTGAGCTTTGTGAACAATGCAGCTTCTTTTGAGCTGAAACGTGACTGCATTTACCTGAAATGAAGTCTTGCTTGTAGGAAGACACAGAGCATGGCATTGAACTCCGCTTCTGAAGTTAAACACACAGCACAGTTCTCATCCATGAAACACACTGTACTTTAGAATAAGAAGCATGCTCTTGCTTTCTAGAGTCTCTAACACAGAGGGAAACGTGAGTGTGCTCAGAACAAAAGAACTGTGTTTCTTACACACACGGACTATCTCTAGTTCAACTATGCTTCTGAAACTGATACAAACCACAGGTCCTCTAACATCCAATACTTTGCAGTGAAGAGCGAGAAACATGTGAGCTTCGTGAGCAATGTAGCTTCCTTTGGGCTGAAAAGTGACTGCCTTTACCTGAAACGAAGTCTTGCTTGTAGGAAGACACAGAGCCTGGCATTGAACTCCATTTCTGAAGGGAAACACATAGCACAGTTCTCATCCATGAAACACACTCTGCTTTAGAGCAAGAAGCACACTCTTGCTTTCTAGATTCTCTAATACAGAGGGAAACGTGAGTGTGCTCAGAACAAAAGAACTGTGTTTCCTACACACACGGACCATATCTAGTACAACTCTGTTTATGAAACTGATACAAACCACAGGTCCTCTAACATCCAATGCTTTTCAGTTAAAAGGGAGAAACGTGTGAGCTTCGTGAACAATGTAGCTTCGTTTGAGCTGAAAATTGACTGTGTTTACCTGAAACGAAGTCTTGCTTGTAGGAAGACACAGAGCCTGGCATTGAACTCCGTTTCTGAAGGGAAACACACAGCACAGTTCATATCCATGAAACACACTCTGCTTTAGAGCAAGAAGCACACTCTTGCTTTCTAGAGTCTCTAATACAAAGGGAAACGTGAGTGTGCTCAGAACAAAAGAACTGTGTTTCCTACACACACGGACCATATCTAGTTCAACTCTGTTTCTGAAACTCATACAAACCACAGGTCCTCTAACATCCAATGCTTTTCAGTGAAGAGCGAGTAACGTGTAAGCTTCGTGAACAATGTAGCTTTCGTAGGAGCTGAAAAGTGACTGCATATATCTGAAACGAAGTCATGCATGTAGGAAGACACAGAGCCTGGCATTGAACTCCATTTCTGAAGGGAAACACACAGCACAGTTCTCATCCATGAAACACACTCTGCTTTAGAGCAAGAAGCACGCTCTTGCTTTCTAGAGTCTCTAATACAGAGGGAAACGTGAATGTGCTCAGAACAAAAGAACTGCGTTTCCAACAAACGGACCATATCTAGTTCAACTGTGTTTCTGAAACTGATACAAACCACAGGTCCTCTAACATCCAATGCTTTTCATTTAAGAGCGAGAAACGTGTGAGCTTCGTGAACAATGTAGCTTCCTTTGTCCTGAAAAGTGACTGCGTTTACCTGAAACGAAGTCTTGCTTGTAGGAAGACACAGAGCCTGGCATTGAACTCCATTTCTGAAGGGAAACACATAGCACAGTTCTCATCCATGAAACACACTCTGCTTTAGAGCAAGAAGCACGCTCTTGCTTTCTAGAGTCTCTAATACAGAGGGAAACGTGAGTGTGCTCAGAACAAAAGAACTGTGTTTCTTACACACACGGACTATCTCTAGTTCAACTCTGCTTCTGAAACTGATACAAACCACAGGTCCTCTAACATCCAATACTTTGCAGTGAAGAGCGAGAAACATGTGAGCTTCGTGAGCAATGTAGCTTCATTTGTGCTGAAAAGTGACTGCCTTTACCTGAACCGAAGTCTTGCTTGTAGGAAGACACAGAGCCTGGCATTGAACTCCATTTCTGAAGGGAAACACATAGCACAGTTCTCATCCATGAAACACACTCTGCTTTAGAGCAAGAAGCACACTCTTGCTTTCTAGAGTCTCTAATACAGAGGGAAACGTGAGTGTGCTCAGAACAAAAGAATTGTGTTTCCTACACACACGGTCCATATCTAGTTCAACTCTGTTTATGAAACTGATACAAACCACAGGTCCTCTAACATCCAATGCTTTTCAGTTAAAAGGGAGAAACGTGTGAGCTTCGTGAACAATGTAGCTTCGTTTGAGCTGAAAAGTGACTGCGTTTACCTGAAACGAAGTCTTGCTTGTAGGAAGACATAGAGCATGGCATTGAACTCCGCTTCTGAAGGGAAACACACAGCACAGTTCTCATCCATGAAACACACTCTGCTTTAGAATAAGAAGCATGCTCTTGCTTTCTAGAGTCTCTAACACAGAGGGAAACGTGAGTGTGCTCAGAACAAAAGAACTGTGTTTCTTACACACACGGACTATCTCTAGTTCCACTCTGTTTCTGAAACTCATACAAACCACAGGTCCTCTAACATCCAATTCTTTTCAGTGAAGAGTGAGAAACGTTTAAGCTTCGTGAACAATGTAGCTTTTGTAGGAGCTGAAAAGTGACTGCATATATCTGAAACGAAGTCATGCATGTAGGAAGACACAGAGCCTGGCATTGAACTCCATTTTTGAAGGGAAACACACAGCACAGTTCTCATCCATGAAACACACTCTGCTTTAGAGCAACAAGCACGCTCTTGCTTTCTAGAGTCTCTAATAAAGAGGGAAACGTGAGTGTGCTCAGAACAAAAGAACTGCGTTTCCTACACACGGACCATATCTATTTCAACTGTGTTTCTGAAACTGATACAAACCACAGGTCCTCTAACACCCAATGCTTTTCAGTTCAGAGCGAGAAACGTGTGAGCTTCGTCAACAATGTAGTTTCGTTTGAGCTGAAAAGTGACTGCGTTTACCTGAAACGAAGTCTTGCTTGTAGGAAGACAGAGAGCCTGGCATTGAACTCCATTTCTGAAGGGAAACACACAGCACAGTTCTCATCCATGAAACACACTCTGCTTTAGAGGAAGAAGCACGCTCTTGCTTTCTAGAGTCTCTAATACAGAGGGAAACGTGAGTGTGCTCAGAACAAAAGAATTGTGTTTCCTACACACACGGACCATATCTCGTTCAACTCTGTTTATGAAACTGATACAAACCACAGGTCCTCTACCATCCAATGCTTTTCAGTTAAAAGCGAGAAACGTGTGAGCTTCGTGAACAATGTAGCTTCCTTTGAGCTGAAAAGTGACTGCGTTTACCTGAAACGAAGTCTTGCTTGTAGGAAGACACAGAGCCTGGCATTGAACTCCATTTCTGAAGGGAAACACACAGCACAGTTCTCATCCATGAAACACACTCTGCTTTAGAGCAAGAAGCACGCTCTTGCTTTCTAGAGTCTCTAATACAGAGGGAAACGTGAATGTGCTCAGAACAAAAGAACTGCGTTTCCAACAAACGGACCATATCTAGTTCAACTGTGTTTCTGAAACTGATACAAACCACAGGTCCTCTAACATCCAATGCTTTTCATTTAAGAGCGAAAAACGTGTGAGCTTCGTGAACAATGTAGCTTCCTTTGTCCTGAAAAGTGACTGCGTTTACCTGAAACGAAGTCTTGCTTGTAGGAAGACTCAGAGCCTGTCATTGAACTCTGCTTCTGAAGGGAAACACACAACACAGTTCTCATCCATGAAACACACTCTGCTTTAGAGCAAAAAGCACGCTCTTGCTTTCTAGAGTCTCTAATACAGAGGGAAACGTGAGTGTGCTCAGAACAAAAGAACTGCTTTTCCTACACACGGACCATATCTAGTTCAACTGTGTTTCTGAAACTGATACAAACCACAGGTCCTCTAACATCCAATGCTTTTCAGTGAAGAGCGAGTAACGTGTAAGCTTCGTGAACAATGTAGCTTTCGTAGGAGCTGAAAAGTGACTGCATATATCTGAAACGAAGTCATGCATGTAGGAAGACACAGAGCCTGGCATTGAACTCCATTTCTGAAGGGAAACACACAGCACAGTTCTCATCCATGAAACACACTCTGCTTTAGAGGAAGAAGCACGCTCTTGCTTTCTAGAGTCTCTAATACAGAGGGAAACGTGAGTGTGCTCAGAACAAAAGAATTGTGTTTCCTACACACACGAACCATATCTCGTTCAACTCTGTTTATGAAACTGATACAAACCACAGGTCCTCTACCATCCAATGCTTTTCAGTTAAAAGCGAGAAACGTGTGAGCTTCGTGAACAATGTAGCTTCCTTTGAGCTGAAAAGTGACTGCGTTTACCTGAAACGAAGTCTTGCTTGTAGGATGACTCAGAGCCTGGCATTGAACTCCGTTTCTGAAGGGAAACACACAGCACAGGTCTCATCCATGAAACACACTCCGCTTTAGAGCAAGAAGCATGCACTTGCTTTCTAGAGTCTCTAATACAGAGGGAAACATGAGTGTGCTCACAACAAAAGAACTGTGTTTCCTACACCCACGGACCATATCGAGTTCAACTCTGTTTCTGAAACTGATACAAACCACAGGTTCACTAACATCTAATGCTTTGCATTTAAGAGCGTGAAACGTGTGAGCTTCGTGAACAATGTAGCTTCCTTTGTCCTGAAAAGTGACTGCGTTTACCTGAAACGAAGTCTTGCTTGTAGGAAGACTCAGAGCCTGTCATTGAACTCCGCTTCTGAAGGGAAACACACAACACAGTTCTCATCCATGAAACACACTCTGCTTTAGAGCAAGAAGCACGCTCTTGCTTTCTAGAGTCTCTAATACAGAGGGAAACGTGAGTGTGCTCAGAACAAAAGAACTGCTTTTCCTACACACGGACCATATCTAGTTCAACTGTGTTTCTGAAACTGATACAAACCACAGGTCCTCTAACATCCAATGCTTTTCATTTAAGAGCGAGAAACGTGTGAGCTTCGTGAACAATGTAGCTTCATTTGAGCTGAAAATTGACTGTGTTTACCTGAAACGAAGTCTTGCTTGTAGGAAGACACAGAGCCTGGCATTGAACTCCGTTTCTGAAGGGAAACACACAGCACAGTTCATATCCATGAAACACACTCTGCTTTAGAGCAAGAAGCACACTCTTGCTTTCTAGAGTCTCTAATACAAAGGGAAACGTGAGTGTGCTCAGAACAAAAGAACTGTGTTTCCTACACACACGGACCATATCTAGTTCAACTCTGTTTCTGAAACTCATACAAACCACAGGTCCTCTAACATCCAATGCTTTTCAGTGAAGAGCGAGTAACGTGTAAGCTTCGTGAACAATGTAGCTTTCGTAGGAGCTGAAAAGTGACTGCATATATCTGAAACGAAGTCATGCATGTAGGAAGACACAGAGCCTGGCATTGAACTCCATTTCTGAAGGGAAACACACAGCACAGTTCTCATCCATGAAACACACTCTGCTTTAGAGGAAGAAGCACGCTCTTGCTTTCTAGAGTCTCTAATACAGAGGGAAACGTGAGTGTGCTCAGAACAAAAGAATTGTGTTTCCTACACACACGGACCATATCTCGTTCAACTCTGTTTATGAAACTGATAAAAACCACAGGTCCTCTAACATCCAATGCTTTTCATTTAAGAGCGAGAAACGTGTGAGCTTCGTGAACAATGTAGCTTCCTTTGAGCTGAAAAGTGACTGCGTTTACCTGAAAGGAAGTCTTGCTTGTAGGAAGACACAGAGCCTGGCATTGAACTCCATTTCTGAAGGGAAACACACAGCACAGTTCTTATCCATGAAACACACTCTGCTTTAGAGCAAGAAGCATGCTCTTGCTTTCTAGAGTCTCTAATACAAAGGGAAATGTGAGTGTGCTCAGAACAAAAGAACTGTGTTTCCTACACCCACGGACCTTATCGGGTTCAACTCTGTTTCTGAAACTGATACAAACCACAGGTCCTCTAACATCCAATGCTTTGCAGTGAAGAGCGAGAAACATGTGAGCTTCGTGAGCAATGTAGCTTCCTTTGAGCTGAAAAGTGACTGCGTTTACCTGAAACGAAGTCTTGCTTGTAGGAAGACACAGAGCCTGGCATTGAACTCCATTTCTGAAGGGAAACACACAGCACAGTTCTCATCCATGAAACACACTCTGCTTTAGAGGAAGAAGCACGCTCTTGCTTTCTAGAGTCTCTAATACAGAGGGAAACGTGAGTGTGCTCAGAACAAAAGAATTGTGTTTCCTACACACACGGACCATATCTCGTTCAACTCTGTTTATGAAACTGATACAAACCACAGGTCCTCTACCATCTAATGCTTTTCAGTTAAAAGCGAGAAACGTGTGAGCTTCGTGAACAATGTAGCTTCCTTTGAGCTGAAAAGTGACTGCGTTTACCTGAAACGAAGTCTTGCTTGTAGGATGACTCAGAGCCTGGCATTGAACTCCGTTTCTGAAGGGAAACACACAGCACAGGTCTCATCCATGAAACACACTCCGCTTTAGAGCAAGAAGCATGCACTTGCTTTCTAGAGTCTCTAATACAGAGGGAAACATGAGTGTGCTCACAACAAAAGAACTGTGTTTCCTACACCCACGGACCATATCGAGTTCAACTCTGTTTCTGAAACTGATACAAACCACAGGTTCACTAACATCTAATGCTTTGCATTTAAGAGCGTGAAACGTGTGAGCTTCGTGAACAATGTAGCTTCCTTTGTCCTGAAAAGTGACTGCGTTTACCTGAAACGAAGTCTTGCTTGTAGGAAGACTCAGAGCCTGTCATTGAACTCCGCTTCTGAAGGGAAACACACAACACAGTTCTCATCCATGAAACACACTCTGCTTTAGAGCAAGAAGCACGCTCTTGCTTTCTAGAGTCTCTAATACAGAGGGAAACGTGAGTGTGCTCAGAACAAAAGAACTGCTTTTCCTACACACGGACCATATCTAGTTCAACTGTGTTTCTGAAACTGATACAAACCACAGGTCCTCTAACATCCAATGCTTTTCATTTAAGAGCGAGAAACGTGTGAGCTTCGTGAACAATGTAGCTTCCTTTGAGCTGAAAATTGACTGTGTTTACCTGAAACGAAGTCTTGCTTGTAGGAAGACACAGAGCCTGGCATTGAACTCCGTTTCTGAAGGGAAACACACAGCACAGTTCATATCCATGAAACACACTCTGCTTTAGAGCAAGAAGCACACTCTTGCTTTCTAGAGTCTCTAATACAAAGGGAAACGTGAGTGTGCTCAGAACAAAAGAACTGTGTTTCCTACACACACGGACCATATCTAGTTCAACTCTGTTTCTGAAACTCATACAAACCACAGGTCCTCTAACATCCAATGCTTTTCAGTGAAGAGCGAGTAACGTGTAAGCTTCGTGAACAATGTAGCTTTCGTAGGAGCTGAAAAGTGACTGCATATATCTGAAACGAAGTCATGCATGTAGGAAGACACAGAGCCTGGCATTGAACTCCATTTCTGAAGGGAAACACACAGCACAGTTCTCATCCATGAAACACACTCTGCTTTAGAATAAGAAGCATGCTCTTGCTTTCTAGAGTCTCTAACACAGAGGGAAACGTGAGTGTGCTCAGAACAAAAGAACTGTGTTTCTTACACACACGGACTATCTCTAGTTCCACTCTGTTTCTGAAACTCATACAAACCACAGGTCCTCTAACATCCAATTCTTTTCAGTGAAGAGTGAGAAACGTTTAAGCTTCGTGAACAATGTAGCTTTTGTAGGAGCTGAAAAGTGACTGCATATATCTGAAACGAAGTCATGCATGTAGGAAGACACAGAGCCTGGCATTGAACTCCATTTTTGAAGGGAAACACACAGCACAGTTCTCATCCATGAAACACACTCTGCTTTAGAGCAACAAGCACGCTCTTGCTTTCTAGAGTCTCTAATAAAGAGGGAAACGTGAGTGTGCTCAGAACAAAAGAACTGCGTTTCCTACACACGGACCATATCTAGTTCAACTGTGTTTCTGAAACTGATACAAACCACAGGTCCTCTAACACCCAATGCTTTTCAGTTCAGAGCGAGAAACGTGTGAGCTTCGTCAACAATGTAGTTTCGTTTGAGCTGAAAAGTGACTGCGTTTACCTGAAACGAAGTCTTGCTTGTAGGAAGACAGAGAGCCTGGCATTGAACTCCATTTCTGAAGGGAAACACACAGCACAGTTCTCATCCATGAAACACACTCTGCTTTAGAGGAAGAAGCACGCTCTTGCTTTCTAGAGTCTCTAATACAGAGGGAAACGTGAGTGTGCTCAGAACAAAAGAATTGTGTTTCCTACACACACGGACCATATCTCGTTCAACTCTGTTTATGAAACTGATACAAACCACAGGTCCTCTACCATCCAATGCTTTTCAGTTAAAAGCGAGAAACGTGTGAGCTTCGTGAACAATGTAGCTTCCTTTGAGCTGAAAAGTGACTGCGTTTACCTGAAACGAAGTCTTGCTTGTAGGAAGACACAGAGCCTGGCATTGAACTCCATTTCTGAAGGGAAACACACAGCACAGTTCTCATCCATGAAACACACTCTGCTTTAGAGCAAGAAGCACGCTCTTGCTTTCTAGAGTCTCTAATACAGAGGGAAACGTGAATGTGCTCAGAACAAAAGAACTGCGTTTCCAACAAACGGACCATATCTAGTTCAACTGTGTTTCTGAAACTGATACAAACCACAGGTCCTCTAACATCCAATGCTTTTCATTTAAGAGCGAAAAACGTGTGAGCTTCGTGAACAATGTAGCTTCCTTTGTCCTGAAAAGTGACTGCGTTTACCTGAAACGAAGTCTTGCTTGTAGGAAGACTCAGAGCCTGTCATTGAACTCTGCTTCTGAAGGGAAACACACAACACAGTTCTCATCCATGAAACACACTCTGCTTTAGAGCAAGAAGCACGCTCTTGCTTTCTAGAGTCTCTAATACAGAGGGAAACGTGAGTGTGCTCAGAACAAAAGAACTGCTTTTCCTACACACGGACCATATCTAGTTCAACTGTGTTTCTGAAACTGATACAAACCACAGGTCCTCTAACATCCAATGCTTTTCATTTAAGAGCGAGAAACGTGTGAGCTTCGTGAACAATGTAGCTTCCTTTGAGCTGAAAATTGACTGTGTTTACCTGAAACGAAGTCTTGCTTGTAGGAAGACACAGAGCCTGGCATTGAACTCCGTTTCTGAAGGGAAACACACAGCACAGTTCTCATCCATGAAACACACTCTGCTTTAGAGCAAGAAGCACACTCTTGCTTTCTAGAGTCTCTAATACAAAGGGAAACGTGAGTGTGCTCAGAATAAAAGAACTGTGTTTCCTACACACACGGACCATATCTAGTTCAACTCTGTTTCTGAAACTCATACAAACCACAGGTCCTCTAACATCCAATGCTTTTCAGTGAAGAGCGAGTAACGTGTAAGCTTCGTGAACAATGTAGCTTTCGTAGGAGCTGAAAAGTGACTGCATATATCTGAAACGAAGTCATGCATGTAGGAAGACACAGAGCCTGGCATTGAACTCCATTTCTGAAGGGAAACACACAGCACAGTTCTCATCCATGAAACACACTCTGCTTTAGAGGAAGAAGCACGCTCTTGCTTTCTAGAGTCTCTAATACAGAGGGAAACGTGAGTGTGCTCAGAACAAAAGAATTGTGTTTCCTACACACACGAACCATATCTCGTTCAACTCTGTTTATGAAACTGATACAAACCTCAGGTCCTCTACCATCCAATGCTTTTCAGTTAAAAGCGAGAAACGTGTGAGCTTCGTGAACAATGTAGCTTCCTTTGAGCTGAAAAGTGACTGCGTTTACCTGAAACGAAGTCTTGCTTGTAGGATGACTCAGAGCCTGGCATTGAACTCCGTTTCTGAAGGGAAACACACAGCACAGGTCTCATCCATGAAACACACTCCGCTTTAGAGCAAGAAGCATGCACTTGCTTTCTAGAGTCTCTAATACAGAGGGAAACATGAGTGTGCTCACAACAAAAGAACTGTGTTTCCTACACCCACGGACCATATCGAGTTCAACTCTGTTTCTGAAACTGATACAAACCACAGGTTCACTAACATCTAATGCTTTGCATTTAAGAGCGTGAAACGTGTGAGCTTCGTGAACAATGTAGCTTCCTTTGTCCTGAAAAGTGACTGCGTTTACCTGAAACGAAGTCTTGCTTGTAGGAAGACTCAGAGCCTGTCATTGAACTCCGCTTCTGAAGGGAAACACACAACACAGTTCTCATCCATGAAACACACTCTGCTTTAGAGCAAGAAGCACGCTCTTGCTTTCTAGAGTCTCTAATACAGAGGGAAACGTGAGTGTGCTCAGAACAAAAGAATTGTGTTTCCTACACACACGGACCATATCTCGTTCAACTCTGTTTATGAAACTGATACAAACCACAGGTCCTCTACCATCCAATGCTTTGCATTTAAGAGCGAGAAACGTGTGAGCTTTGTGAACAATGCAGCTTCTTTTGAGCTGAAACGTGACTGTGTTTACCTGAAACGAAGTCTTGCTTGTAGGAAGACACAGAGCCTGGCATTGAACTCCGTTTCTGAAGGGAAACACACAGCACAGTTCTGATCCATGAAACACACTCTACTTTAGAGCAAGAAGCACGCTCTGGCTTTCTAGAGTCTCTAATGCAGAGGGAAACGGGAGTGTGCTCAGAACAAAAGAACTGCGTTTCATACACACGGACCATATCTAGTTCAAGTGTGTTTCTGAAACTGATAAAAACCACAGGTCCTCTAACATCCAATGCTTTTCATTTAAGAGCGAGAAACGTGTGAGCTTCGTGAACAATGTAGCTTCCTTTGAGCTGAAAAGTGACTGCGTTTACCTGAAAGGAAGTCTTGCTTGTAGGAAGACACAGAGCCTGGCATTGAACTCCATTTCTGAAGGGAAACACACAACACAGTTCTCATCCATGAAACACACTCTGCTTTAGAGCAAGAAGCACGCTCTTGCTTTCTAGAGTCTCTAATACAGAGGGAAACGTGAGTGTGCTCAGAACAAAAGAACTGCTTTTCCTACACACGGACCATATCTAGTTCAACTGTGTTTCTGAAACTGATACAAACCACAGGTCCTCTAACATCCAATGCTTTTCATTTAAGAGCGAGAAACGTGTGAGCTTCGTGAACAATGTAGCTTCCTTTGAGCTGAAAATTGACTGTGTTTACCTGAAACGAAGTCTTGCTTGTAGGAAGACACAGAGCCTGGCATTGAACTCCGCTTCTGAAGGGAAACACACAGCACAGTTCATATCCATGAAACACACTCTGCTTTAGAGCAAGAAGCACACTCTTGCTTTCTAGAGTCTCTAATACAAAGGGAAACGTGAGTGTGCTCAGAACAAAAGAACTGTGTTTCCTACACACACGGACCATATCTAGTTCAACTCTGTTTCTGAAACTCATACAAACCACAGGTCCTCTAACATCCAATGCTTTTCAGTGAAGAGCGAGTAACGTGTAAGCTTCGTGAACAATGTAGCTTTCGTAGGAGCTGAAAAGTGACTGCATATATCTGAAACGAAGTCATGCATGTAGGAAGACACAGAGCCTGGCATTGAACTCCATTTCTGAAGGGAAACACACAGCACAGTTCTCATCCATGAAACACACTCTGCTTTAGAGGAAGAAGCACGCTCTTGCTTTCTAGAGTCTCTAATACAGAGGGAAACGTGAGTGTGCTCAGAACAAAAGAATTGTGTTTCCTACACACACGAACCATATCTCGTTCAACTCTGTTTATGAAACTGATACAAACCACAGGTCCTCTACCATCCAATGCTTTTCAGTTAAAAGCGAGAAACGTGTGAGCTTCGTGAACAATGTAGCTTCCTTTGAGCTGAAAAGTGACTGCGTTTACCTGAAACGAAGTCTTGCTTGTAGGATGACTCAGAGCCTGGCATTGAACTCCGTTTCTGAAGGGAAACACACAGCACAGGTCTCATCCATGAAACACACTCCGCTTTAGAGCAAGAAGCATGCACTTGCTTTCTAGAGTCTCTAATACAGAGGGAAACATGAGTGTGCTCACAACAAAAGAACTGTGTTTCCTACACCCACGGACCATATCGAGTTCAACTCTGTTTCTGAAACTGATACAAACCACAGGTTCACTAACATCTAATGCTTTGCATTTAAGAGCGTGAAACGTGTGAGCTTCGTGAACAATGTAGCTTCCTTTGTCCTGAAAAGTGACTGCGTTTACCTGAAACGAAGTCTTGCTTGTAGGAAGACTCAGAGCCTGTCATTGAACTCCGCTTCTGAAGGGAAACACACAACACAGTTCTCATCCATGAAACACACTCTGCTTTAGAGCAAGAAGCACGCTCTTGCTTTCTAGAGTCTCTAATACAGAGGGAAACGTGAGTGTGCTCAGAACAAAAGAACTGCTTTTCCTACACACGGACCATATCTAGTTCAACTGTGTTTCTGAAACTGATACAAACCACAGGTCCTCTAACATCCAATGCTTTTCATTTAAGAGCGAGAAACGTGTGAGCTTCGTGAACAATGTAGGTTCCTTTGAGCTGAAAATTGACTGTGTTTACCTGAAACGAAGTCTTGCTTGTAGGAAGACACAGAGCCTGGCATTGAACTCCGTTTCTGAAGGGAAACACACAGCACAGTTCATATCCATGAAACACACTCTGCTTTAGAGCAAGAAGCACACTCTTGCTTTCTAGAGTCTCTAATACAAAGGGAAACGTGAGTGTGCTCAGAACAAAAGAACTGTGTTTCCTACACACACGGACCATATCTAGTTCAACTCTGTTTCTGAAACTCATACAAACCACAAGTCCTCTAACATCCAATGCTTTTCAGTGAAGAGCGAGTAACGTGTAAGCTTCGTGAACAATGTAGCTTTCGTAGGAGCTGAAAAGTGACTGCATATATCTGAAACGAAGTCATGCATGTAGGAAGACACAGAGCCTGGCATTGAACTCCATTTCTGAAGGGAAACACACAGCACAGTTCTCATCCATGAAACACACTCTGCTTTAGAGGAAGAAGCACGCTCTTGCTTTCTAGAGTCTCTAATACAGAGGGAAACGTGAGTGTGCTCAGAACAAAAGAATTGTGTTTCCTACACACACGGACCATATCTCGTTCAACTCTGTTTATGAAACTGATACAAACCACAGGTCCTCTACCATCCAATGCTTTGCATTTAAGAGCGAGAAACGTGTGAGCTTTGTGAACAATGCAGCTTCTTTTGAGCTGAAACGTGACTGTGTTTACCTGAAACGAAGTCTTGCTTGTAGGAAGACACAGAGCCTGGCATTGAACTCCGTTTCTGAAGGGAAACACACAGCACAGTTCTGATCCATGAAACACACTCTACTTTAGAGCAAGAAGCACGCTCTGGCTTTCTAGAGTCTCTAATGCAGAGGGAAACGGGAGTGTGCTCAGAACAAAAGAACTGCGTTTCATACACACGGACCATATCTAGTTCAACTGTGTTTCTGAAACTGATAAAAACCACAGGTCCTCTAACATCCAATGCTTTTCATTTAAGAGCGAGAAACGTGTGAGCTTCGTGAACAATGTAGCTTCCTTTGAGCTGAAAAGTGACTGCGTTTACCTGAAAGGAAGTCTTGCTTGTAGGAAGACACAGAGCCTGCCATTGAACTCCATTTCTGAAGGGAAACACACAGCACAGTTCTTATCCATGAAACACACTCTGCTTTAGAGCAAGAAGCATGCTCTTGCTTTCTAGAGTCTCTAATACAAAGGGAAATGTGAGTGTGCTCAGAACAAAAGAACTGTGTTTCCTACACCCACGGACCTTATCGGGTTCAACTCTGTTTCTGAAACTGATACAAACCACAGGTCCTCTAACATCCAATGCTTTGCAGTGAAGAGCGAGAAACATGTGAGCTTCGTGAGCAATGTAGCTTCCTTTGAGCTGAAAAGTGACTGCGTTTACCTGAAACGAAGTCTTGCTTGTAGGAAGACACAGAGCCTGGCATTGAACTCCATTTCTGAAGGGAAACACACAGCACAGTTCTCATCCATGAAACACACTCTGCTTTAGAGGAAGAAGCACGCTCTTGCTTTCTAGAGTCTCTAATACAGAGGGAAACGTGAGTGTGCTCAGAACAAAAGAATTGTGTTTCCTACACACACGGACCATATCTCGTTCAACTCTGTTTATGAAACTGATACAAACCACAGGTCCTCTACCATCCAATGCTTTTCAGTTAAAAGCGAGAAACGTGTGAGCTTCGTGAACAATGTAGCTTCCTTTGAGCTGAAAAGTGACTGTGTTTACCTGAAACGAAGTCTTGCTTGTAGGAAGACACAGAGCCTGGCATTGAACTCCGTTTCTGAAGGGAAACACACAGCACAGTTCATATCCATGAAACACACTCTGCTTTAGAGCAAGAAGCACACTCTTGCTTTCTAGAGTCTCTAATACAAAGGGAAACGTGAGTGTGCTCAGAACAAAAGAACTGTGTTTCCTACACACACGGACCATATCTAGTTCAACTCTGTTTCTGAAACTCATACAAACCACAGGTCCTCTAACATCCAATGCTTTTCAGTGAAGAGCGAGTAACGTGTAAGCTTCGTGAACAATGTAGCTTTCGTAGGAGCTGAAAAGTGACTGCATATATCTGAAACGAAGTCATGCATGTAGGAAGACACAGAGCCTGGCATTGAACTCCATTTCTGAAGGGAAACACACAGCACAGTTCTCATCCATGAAACACACTCTGCTTTAGAGGAAGAAGCACGCTCTTGCTTTCTAGAGTCTCTAATACAGAGGGAAACGTGAGTGTGCTCAGAACAAAAGAATTGTGTTTCCTACACACACGGACCATATCTCGTTCAACTCTGTTTATGAAACTGATACAAACCACAGGTCCTCTACCATCCAATGCTTTTCAGTTAAAAGCGAGAAACGTGTGAGCTTCGTGAACAATGTAGCTTCCTTTGAGCTGAAAAGTGACTGCGTTTACCTGAAACGAAGTCTTGCTTGTAGGATGACTCAGAGCCTGGCATTGAACTCCGTTTCTGAAGGGAAACACACAGCACAGGTCTCATCCATGAAACACACTCCGCTTTAGAGCAAGAAGCATGCACTTGCTTTCTAGAGTCTCTAATACAGAGGGAAACATGAGTGTGCTCACAACAAAAGAACTGTGTTTCCTACACCCACGAACCATATCGAGTTCAACTCTGTTTCTGAAACTGATACAAACCACAGGTTCACTAACATCTAATGCTTTGCATTTAAGAGCGTGAAACGTGTGAGCTTTGTGAACAATGTAGCTTCGTTTCAGCTGAAAAGTGACTGCGTTTACCTGAAACGAAGTCTTGCTTGTAGGAAGACACAGAGCATGGCATTGAACTCCGCTTCTGAAGGGAAACACACAGCACAGTTCTCATCCATGAAACACACTCTGCTTTAGAATAAGAAGCATGCTCTTGCTTTCTAGAGTCTCTAACACAGAGGGAAACGTGAGTGTGCTCAGAACAAAAGAACTGTGTTTCTTACACACACGGACTATCTCTAGTTCCACTCTGTTTCTGAAACTCATACAAAGCACAGGTCCTCTAACATCCAATTCTTTTCAGTGAAGAGTGAGAAACGTTTAAGCTTCGTGAACAATGTAGCTTTTGTAGGAGCTGAAAAGTGACTGCATATATCTGAAACGAAGTCATGCATGTAGGAAGACACAGAGCCTGGCATTGAACTCCATTTTTGAAGGGAAACACACAGCACAGTTCTCATCCATGAAACACACTCTGCTTTAGAGCAACAAGCACGCTCTTGCTTTCTAGAGTCTCTAATAAAGAGGGAAACGTGAGTGTGCTCAGAACAAAAGAACTGCGTTTCCTACACACGGACCATATCTAGTTCAACTGTGTTTCTGAAACTGATACAAACCACAGGTCCTCTAACACCCAATGCTTTTCAGTTCAGAGCGAGAAACGTGTGAGCTTCGTCAACAATGTAGTTTCGTTTGAGCTGAAAAGTGACTGTGTTTACCTGAAACGAAGTCTTGCTTGTAGGAAGACAGAGAGCCTGGCATTGAACTCCATTTCTGAAGGGAAACACACAGCACAGTTCTCATCCATGAAACACACTCTGCTTTAGAGGGAGAAGCACGCCCTTGCTTTCTAGAGTCTCTAATACAGAGGGAAAGGTGAGTGTGCTCAGAACAAAAGAATTGTGTTTCCTACACACACGGACCATATCTAGTTCAACACTGTTTATGAAACTGATACAAACCAGAGGTCCTCTAACATCCAATGCTTTTCAGTTAAAAGCGAGAAACATGTGAGCTTCTTGAACAATGTAGCTTCGTTTGAGCTGAAAAGTGACTGTGTTTACCTGAAAAGAAGTCTTGCTTGTAGGAAGACACAGAGCCTGGCATTGAACTCCGTTTCTGAAGGGAAACACACAGCACAGTTCTCATCCATGAAACACACTCTACTTTAGAGCAAGAAGCACGCACTTGCTTTCTAGAGTCTCTAATACAGAGGGAAACGTGAGTGTGCTCAGAACAAAAGAACTGCATTTCCTACACAAGGACCATATCTATTTCAACTGTGTTTCTGAAACTGATAAAAACCACAGGTCCTCTAACATCCAATGCTTTTCATTTAAGAGCGAGAAACGTGTGAGCTTCGTGAACAATGTAGCTTCCTTTGAGCTGAAAAGTGACTGCGTTTACCTGAAAGGAAGTCTTGCTTGTAGGAAGACACAGAGCCTGGCATTGAACTCCGTTTCTGAAGGGAAACATACAGCACAGTTCTTATCCATGAAACACACTCTGCTTTAGAGCAAGAAGCATGCTCTTGCATTCTAGAGTCTCTAATACAAAGGGAAACGTGAGTGTGCTCAGAACAAAAGAACTGTGTTTCCTACACCCACGGACCATATCGGGTTCAACTCTGTTTCTGAAACTGATACAAACCACAGGTCCTCTACCATCCAATGCTTTGCAATGAAGAGCCAGAAACATGTGAGCTTCGTGAGCAATGTAGCTTCCTTTGAGCTGAAAAGTGACTGCGTTTACCTGAAACGAAGTCTTGCTTGTAGGAAGACACAGAGCCTGGCATTGAACTCCATTTCTGAAGGGAAACACACAGCACAGGTCTCATCCATGAAACACACTCCGCTTTAGAGCAAGAAGCATGCTCTTGCTTTCTAGAGTCTCTAATACAGAGGGAAACATGAGTGTGCTCACAACAAAAGAACTGTTTTTCCCACACACGGACCATATCGAGTTCAACTCTGTTTATGAAACTGATACAAACCACAGGTCCTCTAACATCCAATGCTTTGCAGTGAAGAGCGAGAAACATGTGAGCTTCGTGAGCAATGTAGCTTCCTTTGAGCTGAAAAGTGACTGCGTTTACCTGAAACGAAGTCTTGCTTGTAGGAAGAACCAGAGCCTGGCATTGAAGTCCATTTCTGAAGGGAAACACACAGCACAGTTCTCATCCATGAAACACACTCTGCTTTAGAGCAAGAAGCACGCTCTTGCTTTCTAGAGTCTCTAATACAGAGGGAAATGTGAATGTGCTCAGAACAAAAGAACTGCGTTTCCAACAAACGGACCATATCTAGTTCAACTGTGTTTCTGAAACTGATACAAACCACAGGTCCTCTAACATCCAATGCTTTTCATTTAAGAGCGAGAAACGTGTGAGCTTCGTGAACAATGTAGCTTCCTTTGTCCTGAAAAGTGACTGCGTTTACCTGAAACGAAGTCTTGCTTGTAGGAAGACTCAGAGCCTGTCATTGAACTCCGCTTCTGAAGGGAAACACACAACACAGTTCTCATCCATGAAACACACTCTGCTTTAGAGCAAGAAGCACGCTCTTGCTTTCTAGAGTCTCTAATACAGAGGGAAACGTGAGTGTGCTCAGAACAAAAGAACTGCTTTTCCTACACACGGACCATATCTAGTTCAACTGTGTTTCTGAAACTGATACAAACCACAGGTCCTCTAACATCCAATGCTTTTCATTTAAGAGTGAGAAACGTGTGATCTTCGTGAACAATGTAGCTTCCTTTGAGCTCAAAAGTGACTGCGTTTACCTGAAACGAAGTCTTGCTTGTAGGAAGACTCAGAGCCTGGCATTGAACTCCGTTTCTGAAGGGAAACACACAGCACAGTTCTTATCCATGAAACACACTCTGCTTTAGAGCAAGAAGCACACTCTAGCTTTCTAGAGTCTCTAATACAAAGGGAAACGTGAGTGTTCTCAGAACAAAAGAACTGTGTTTCCTACACACACGGACCATATCTAGTTCAACTCTGTTTCTGAAACTGATACAAACCACAGGTCCTCTAACATCCAATGCTTTGCATTTAAGAGCGAGAAACGTGTGAGCTTTGTGAACAATGCAGCTTCTTTTGAGCTGAAACGTGACTGTGTTTACCTGAAACGAAGTCTTGCTTGTAGGAAGACACAGAGCCTGGCATTGAACTCCGTTTCTGAAGGGAAACACACAGCACAGTTCTGATCCATGAAACACACTCTACTTTAGAGCAAGAAGCACGCTCTGGCTTTCTAGAGTCTCTAATGCAGAGGGAAACGGGAGTGTGCTCAGAACAAAAGAACTGCGTTTCATACACACGGACCATGTCTAGTTCAACTGTGTTTCTGAAACTGATAAAAACCACAGGTCCTCTAACATCCAATGCTTTTCATTTAAGAGCGAGAAACGTGTGAGCTTCGTGAACAATGTAGCTTCCTTTGAGCTGAAAAGTGACTGCGTTTACCTGAAAGGAAGTCTTGCTTGTAGGAAGACACAGAGCCTGGCATTGAACTCCATTTCTGAAGGGAAACACACAGCACAGTTCTTATCCATGAAACACACTCTGCTTTAGAGCAAGAAGCATGCTCTTGCTTTCTAGAGTCTCTAATACAAAGGGAAATGTGAGTGTGCTCAGAACAAAAGAACTGTGTTTCCTACACCCACGGACCTTATCGGGTTCAACTCTGTTTCTGAAACTGATACAAACCACAGGTCCTCTAACATCCAATGCTTTGCAATGAAGAGCGAGAAACATGTGAGCTTCGTGAGCAATGTAGCTTCCTTTGAGCTGAAAAGTGACTGCGTTTACCTGAAACGAAGTCTTGCTTGTAGGAAGACACAGAGCCTGGCATTTAACTCCGTTTCTGAAGGGAAACACACAGCACAGTTCTAATCCATTAAACACACTCTGCTTTAGAGCAACAAGCACGCTCTTGCTTTCTAGAGTCTCAAATAAAGAGGGAAACGTGAGTGTACTCAGAACAAAAGAACTGTGTTTCCTACACCCACGGACCATATCGAGTTCAACTCTGTTTCTGAAACTGATACAAACCACAGGTCCTCTAACATCCAATGCTTTGCAGTGAAGAGCGAGAAACATGTGAGCTTCGTGAGCAATGTAGCTTCCTTTGAGCTGAAAAGTGACTGCGTTTACCTGAAACGAAGTCTTGCTTGTAGGAAGACACAGAGCCTGGCATTGAACTCTGTTTCTGAAGGGAAACACACAGCACAGTTCTCATCCATGAAACACACTCTGCTTTAGAGCAACAAGCACGCTCTTGCTTTCTAGAGTCTCTAATAAAGAGGGAAACGTGAGTGTGCTCAGAACAAAAGAACTGCGTTTCCTACACACGGACCATATCTAGTTCAACTGTCTTTCTGAAACTGATACAAACCACAGGTCCTCTAACACCCAATGCTTTTCAGTTCAGAGCGAGAAACGTGTGAGCTTCGTGAACAATGTAGTTTCGTTTGAGCTGAAAAGTGACTGCGTTTACCTGAAACGAAGTCTTGCTTGTAGGAAGACAGAGAGCCTGGCATTGAACTCCATTTCTGAAGGGAAACACACAGCACAGTTCTCATCCATGAAACACACTCTGCTTTAGAGCGAGAAGCACGCCCTTGCTTTCTAGAGTCTCTAATACAGAGGGAAAGGTGAGTGTGCTCAGAACAAAAGAATTGTGTTTCCTACACACACGGACCATATCTAGTTCAACACTGTTTATGAAACTGATACAAACCAGAGGTCCTCTAACATCCAATGCTTTTCAGTTAAAAGCGAGAAACATGTGAGCTTCTTGAACAATGTAGCTTCGTTTTAGCTGAAAAGTGACTGCGTTTACCTGAAAAGAAGTCTTGCTTGTAGGAAGACACAGAGCCTGGCATTGAACTCCGTTTCTGAAGGGAAACACACAGCACAGTTCTCATCCATGAAACACACTCTACTTTAGAGCAAGAAGCACGCACTTGCTTTCTAGAGTCTCTAATACAGAGGGAAACGTGAGTGTGCTCAGAACAAAAGAACTGCATTTCCTACACAAGGACCATATCTAGTTCAACTGTGTTTCTGAAACTGATAAAAACCACAGGTCCTCTAACATCCAATGCTTTTCATTTAAGAGCGAGAAACGTGTGAGCTTCGTGAACAATGTAGCTTCCTTTGAGCTGAAAAGTGACTGCGTTTACCTGAAAGGAAGTCTTGCTTGTAGGAAGACACAGAGCCTGCCATTGAACTCCGTTTCTGAAGGGAAACATACAGCACCGTTCTTATCCATGAAACACACTCTGCTTTAGAGCAAGAAGCATGCTCTTGCATTCTAGAGTCTCTAATACAAAGGGAAACGTGAGTGTGCTCAGAACAAAAGAACTGTGTTTCCTACACCCACGGACCATATCGGGTTCAACTCTGTTTCTGAAACTGATACAAACCACAGGTCCTCTAACATCCAATGCTTTGCAATGAAGAGCCAGAAACATGTGAGCTTCGTGAGCAATGTAGCTTCCTTTGAGCTGAAAAGTGACTGCGTTTACCTGAAAGGAAGTCTTGCTTGTAGGAAGACACAGAGCCTGGCATTGAACTCCGTTTCTGAAGGGAAACACACAGCACAGGTCTCATCCATGAAACACACTCCGCTTTAGAGCAAGAAGCATGCTCTTGCTTTCTAGAGTCTCTAATACAGAGGGAAACATGAGTGTGCTCACAACAAAAGAACTGTGTTTCCTACACACGGACCATATCGAGTTCAACTCTGTTTATGAAACTGATACAAACCACAGGTCCTCTAACATCCAATGCTTTGCAGTGAAGAGCGAGAAACATGTGAGCTTCGTGAGCAATGTAGCTTCCTTTGAGCTGAAAAGTGACTGCGTTTACCTGAAACGAAGTCTTGCTTGTAGGAAGACACAGAGCCTGGCATTGAACTCCATTTCTGAAGGGAAACACACAGCACAGTTCTCATCCATGAAACACACTCTGCTTTAGAGCAAGAAGCACGCTCTTGCTTTCTAGAGTCTCTAATACAGAGGGAAACGTGAATGTGCTCAGAACAAAAGAACTGCGTTTCCAACAAACGGACCATATCTAGTTCAACTGTGTTTCTGAAACTGATACAAACCACAGGTCCTCTAACATCCAATGCTTTTCATTTAAGAGCGAGAAACGTGTGAGCTTCGTGAACAATGTAGCTTCCTTTGTCCTGAAAAGTGACTGCGTTTACCTGAAACGAAGTCTTGCTTGTAGGAAGACTCAGAGCCTGTCATTGACTTCCGCTTCTGAAGGGAAACACACAACACAGTTCTCATCCATGAAACACACTCTGCTTTAGAGCAAGAAGCACGCTCTTGCTTTCTAGAGTCTCTAATACAGAGGGAAACGTGAGTGTGCTCAGAACAAAAGAACTGCTTTTCCTACACACGGACCATATCTAGTTCACCTGTGTTTCTGAAACTGATACAAACCACAGGTCCTCTAACATCCAATGCTTTTCATTTAAGAGCGAGAAACGTGTGATCTTCGTGAACAATGTAGCTTCCTTTGAGCTCAAAAGTGACTGTGTTTACCTGAAACGAAGTCTTGCTTGTAGGAAGACTCAGAGCCTGGCATTGAACTCCGTTTCTGAAGGGAAACACACAGCACAGTTCTTATCCATGAAACACACTCTGCTTTAGAGCAAGAAGCACACTCTAGCTTTCTAGAGTCTCTAATACAAAGGGAAACGTGAGTGTTCTCAGAACAAAAGAACTGTGTTTGCTACACACACGGACCATATCTAGTTCAACTCTGTTTCTGAAACTGATACAAACCACAGGTCCTCTAACATCCAATGCTTTGCATTTAAGAGCGAGAAACGTGTGAGCTTTGTGAACAATGCAGCTTCTTTTGAGCTGAAACGTGACTGTGTTTACCTGAAACGAAGTCTTGCTTGTAGGAAGACACAGAGCCTGGCATTGAACTCCGTTTCTGAAGGGAAACACACAGCACAGTTCTGATCCATGAAACACACTCTACTTTAGAGCAAGAAGCACGCTCTGGCTTTCTAGAGTCTCTAATGCAGAGGGAAACGGGAGTGTGCTCAGAACAAAAGAACTGCGTTTCATACACACGGACCATATCTAGTTCAACTGTGTTTCTGAAACTGATAAAAACCACAGGTCCTCTAACATCCAATGCTTTTCATTTAAGAGCGAGAAACGTGTGAGCTTCGTGAACAATGTAGCTTCCTTTGAGCTGAAAAGTGACTGCGTTTACCTGAAAGGAAGTCTTGCTTGTAGGAAGACACAGAGCCTGGCATTGAACTCCATTTCTGAAGGGAAACACACAGCACAGTTCTTATCCATGAAACACACTCTGCTTTAGAGCAAGAAGCATGCTCTTGCTTTCTAGAGTCTCTAATACAAAGGGAAATGTGAGTGTGCTCAGAACAAAAGAACTGTGTTTCCTACACCCACGGACCTTATCGGGTTCAACTCTGTTTCTGAAACTGATACAAACCACAGGTCCTCTAACATCCAATGCTTTGCAATGAAGAGCGAGAAACATGTGAGCTTCGTGAGCAATGTAGCTTCCTTTGAGCTGAAAAGTGACTGCGTTTACCTGAAACGAAGTCTTGCTTGTAGGAAGACACAGAGCCTGGCATTTAACTCCGTTTCTGAAGGGAAACACACAGCACAGTTCTAATCCATTAAACACACTCTGCTTTAGAGCAACAAGCACGCTCTTGCTTTCTAGAGTCTCAAATAAAGAGGGAAACGTGAGTGTACTCAGAACAAAAGAACTGTGTTTCCTACACCCACGGACCATATCGAGTTCAACTCTGTTTCTGAAACTGATACAAACCACAGGTCCTCTAACATCCAATGCTTTGCAGTGAAGAGCGAGAAACATGTGAGCTTCGTGAGCAATGTAGCTTCCTTTGAGCTGAAAAGTGACTGCGTTTACCTGAAACGAAGTCTTGCTTGTAGGAAGACACAGAGCCTGGCATTGAACTCTGTTTCTGAAGGGAAACACACAGCACAGTTCTCATCCATGAAACACACTCTGCTTTAGAGCAACAAGCACGCTCTTGCTTTCTAGAGTCTCTAATAAAGAGGGAAACGTGAGTGTGCTCAGAACAAAAGAACTGCGTTTCCTACACACGGACCATATCTAGTTCAACTGTCTTTCTGAAACTGATACAAACCACAGGTCCTCTAACACCCAATGCTTTTCAGTTCAGAGCGAGAAACGTGTGAGCTTCGTGAACAATGTAGTTTCGTTTGAGCTGAAAAGTGACTGCGTTTACCTGAAACGAAGTCTTGCTTGTAGGAAGACAGAGAGCCTGGCATTGAACTCCATTTCTGAAGGGAAACACACAGCACAGTTCTCATCCATGAAACACACTCTGCTTTAGAGCGAGAAGCACGCCCTTGCTTTCTAGAGTCTCTAATACAGAGGGAAAGGTGAGTGTGCTCAGAACAAAAGAATTGTGTTTCCTACACACACGGACCATATCTAGTTCAACACTGTTTATGAAACTGATACAAACCAGAGGTCCTCTAACATCCAATGCTTTTCAGTTAAAAGCGAGAAACATGTGAGCTTCTTGAACAATGTAGCTTCGTTTGAGCTGAAAAGTGACTGCGTTTACCTGAAAAGAAGTCTTGCTTGTAGGAAGACACAGAGCCTGGCATTGAACTCCGTTTCTGAAGGGAAACACACAGCACAGTTCTCATCCATGAAACACACTCTACTTTAGAGCAAGAAGCACGCACTTGCTTTCTAGAGTCTCTAATACAGAGGGAAACGTGAGTGTGCTCAGAACAAAAGAACTGCATTTCCTACACAAGGACCATATCTAGTTCAACTGTGTTTCTGAAACTGATAAAAACCACAGGTCCTCTAACATCCAATGCTTTTCATTTAAGAGCGAGAAACGTGTGAGCTTCGTGAACAATGTAGCTTCCTTTGAGCTGAAAAGTGACTGCGTTTACCTGAAAGGAAGTCTTGCTTGTAGGAAGACACAGAGCCTGCCATTGAACTCCGTTTCTGAAGGGAAACATACAGCACCGTTCTTATCCATGAAACACACTCTGCTTTAGAGCAAGAAGCATGCTCTTGCATTCTAGAGTCTCTAATACAAAGGGAAACGTGAGTGTGCTCAGAACAAAAGAACTGTGTTTCCTACACCCACGGACCATATCGGGTTCAACTCTGTTTCTGAAACTGATACAAACCACAGGTCCTCTAACATCCAATGCTTTGCAATGAAGAGCCAGAAACATGTGAGCTTCGTGAGCAATGTAGCTTCCTTTGAGCTGAAAAGTGACTGCGTTTACCTGAAAGGAAGTCTTGCTTGTAGGAAGACACAGAGCCTGGCATTGAACTCCGTTTCTGAAGGGAAACACACAGCACAGGTCTCATCCATGAAACACACTCCGCTTTAGAGCAAGAAGCATGCTCTTGCTTTCTAGAGTCTCTAATACAGAGGGAAACATGAGTGTGCTCACAACAAAAGAACTGTGTTTCCTACACATGGACCATATCGAGTTCAACTCTGTTTATGAAACTGATACAAACCACAGGTCCTCTAACATCCAATGCTTTGCAGTGAAGAGCGAGAAACATGTGAGCTTCGTGAGCAATGTAGCTTCCTTTGAGCTGAAAAGTGACTGCGTTTACCTGAAACGAAGTCTTGCTTGTAGGAAGACACAGAGCCTGGCATTGAACTCCATTTCTGAAGGGAAACACACAGCACAGTTCTCATCCATGAAACACACTCTGCTTTAGAGCAAGAAGCACGCTCTTGCTTTCTAGAGTCTCTAATACAGAGGGAAACGTGAATGTGCTCAGAACAAAAGAACTGCGTTTCCAACAAACGGACCATATCTAGTTCAACTGTGTTTCTGAAACTGATACAAACCACAGGTCCTCTAACATCCAATGCTTTTCATTTAAGAGCGAGAAACGTGTGAGCTTCGTGAACAATGTAGCTTCCTTTGTCCTGAAAAGTGACTGCGTTTACCTGAAACGAAGTCTTGCTTGTAGGAAGACTCAGAGCCTGTCATTGACTTCCGCTTCTGAAGGGAAACACACAACACAGTTCTCATCCATGAAACACACTCTGCTTTAGAGCAAGAAGCACGCTCTTGCTTTCTAGAGTCTCTAATACAGAGGGAAACGTGAGTGTGCTCAGAACAAAAGAACTGCTTTTCCTACACACGGACCATATCTAGTTCACCTGTGTTTCTGAAACTGATACAAACCACAGGTCCTCTAACATCCAATGCTTTTCATTTAAGAGCGAGAAACGTGTGATCTTCGTGAACAATGTAGCTTCCTTTGAGCTCAAAAGTGACTGTGTTTACCTGAAACGAAGTCTTGCTTGTAGGAAGACTCAGAGCCTGGCATTGAACTCCGTTTCTGAAGGGAAACACACAGCACAGTTCTTATCCATGAAACACACTCTGCTTTAGAGCAAGAAGCACACTCTAGCTTTCTAGAGTCTCTAATACAAAGGGAAACGTGAGTGTTCTCAGAACAAAAGAACTGTGTTTGCTACACACACGGACCATATCTAGTTCAACTCTGTTTCTGAAACTGATAAAAACCACAGGTCCTCTAACATCCAATGCTTTGCATTTAAGAGCGAGAAACGTGTGAGCTTTGTGAACAATGCAGCTTCTTTTGAGCTGAAACGTGACTGCGTTTACCTGAAATGAAGTCTTGCTTGTAGGAAGACACAGAGCATGGCATTGAACTCCGCTTCTGAAGTTAAACACACAGCACAGTTCTCATCCATGAAACACACTGTACTTTAGAATAAGAAGCATGCTCTTGCTTTCTAGAGTCTCTAACACAGAGGGAAACGTGAGTGTGCTCAGAACAAAAGAACTGTGTTTCTTACACACACGGACTATCTCTAGATCAACTCTGCTTCTGAAACTGATACAAACCACAGGTCCTCTAACATCCAATACTTTGCAGTGAAGAGCGAGAAACATGTGAGCTTCGTGAGCAATGTAGCTTCCTTTGGGCTGAAAAGTGACTGCCTTTACCTGAAACGAAGTCTTGCTTGTAGGAAGACACAGAGCCTGGCATTGAACTCCATTTCTGAAGGGAAACACACAGCACAGTTCTCATCCATGAAACACACTCTGCTTTAGAGCAAGAAGCACACTCTTGCTTTCTAGAGTCTCTAATACAGAGGGAAACGTGAGTGTGCTCAGAACAAAAGAATTGTGTTTCCTACACACACGGACCATATCTAGTTCAACTCTGTTTATGAAACTGATACAAACCACAGGTCCTCTAACATCCAATGCTTTTCAGTTAAAAGGGAGAAACGTGTGAGCTTCGTGAACAATGTAGCTTCGTTTGAGCTGAAAAGTGACTGCGTTTACCTGAAACGAAGTCTTGCTTGTAGGAAGACACAGAGCCTGGCATTGAACTCCGTTTCTGAAGGGAAACACACAGCACAGTTCTCATCCATGAAACACACTCTACTTTAGAGCAAGAAGCACCCTCTTGCTTTCTAGAGTCTCTAATACAGAGGGAAACGTGAGTGTGCTCAGAACAAAAGAAGTGCGTTTCCTACACACGGACCATATCTAGTTCAACTGTGTTTCTGAAACTGATACAAACCACAGGTCCTCTAACACCCAATGCTTTTCAGTTCAGAGCGAGAAACGTGTGAGCTTCGTGAACAATGTAGTTTCGTTTGAGCTGAAAAGTGACTGCGTTTACCTGAAACGAAGTCTTGCTTGTAGGAAGACAGAGAGCCTGGCATTGAACTCCATTTCTGAAGGGAAACACACAGCACAGTTCTCATCCATGAAACACACTCTGCTTTAGAGCAAGAAGCACGCCCTTGCTTTCTAGAGTCTCTAATACAGAGGGAAAGGTGAGTGTGCTCAGAACAAAAGAATTGTGTTTCCTACACACACGGACCATATCTAGTTCAACACTGTTTATGAAACTGATACAAACCAGAGGTCCTCTAACATCCAATGCTTTTCAGTTAAAAGCGAGAAACATGTGAGCTTCTTGAACAATGTAGCTTCGTTTGAGCTGAAAAGTGACTGCGTTTACCTGAAAAGAAGTCTTGCTTGTAGGAAGACACAGAGCCTGGCATTGAACTCCGTTTCTGAAGGGAAACACACAGCACAGTTCTCATCCATGAAACACACTCTACTTTAGAGCAAGAAGCACGCACTTGCTTTCTAGAGTCTCTAATACAGAGGGAAACGTGAGTGTGCTCAGAACAAAAGAACTGCATTTCCTACACAAGGACCATATCTAGTTCAACTGTGTTTCTGAAACTGATAAAAACCTCAGGTCCTCTAACATGCAATGCTTTTCATTTAAGAGCGAGAAACGTGTGAGCTTCGTGAACAATGTAGCTTCCTTTGAGCTGAAAAGTGACTGCGTTTACCTGAAAGGAAGTCTTGCTTGTAGGAAGACACAGAGCCTGGCATTGAACTCCATTTCTGAAGGGAAACATCCAGCACAGTTCTTATCCATGAAACACACTCTGCTTTAGAGCAAGAAGCATGCTCTTGCATTCTAGAGTCTCTAATACAAAGGGAAACGTGAGTGTGCTCAGAACAAAAGAACTGTGTTTCCTACACCCACGGACCATATCGGGTTCAACTCTGTTTCTGAAACTGATACAAACCACAGGTCCTCTAACATCCAATGCTTTGCAATGAAGAGCCAGAAACATGTGAGCTTCGTGAGCAATGTAGCTTCCTTTGAGCTGAAAAGTGACTGCGTTTACCTGAAACGAAGTCTTGCTTGTAGGAAGACACAGAGCCTGGCATTTAACTCCGATTCTGAAGGGAAACACACAGCACAGTTCTCATCCATGAAACACACTCTGCTTTAGAGCAACAAGCACGCTCTTGCTTTCTAGAGTCTCAAATAAAGAGGGAAACGTGAGTGTACTCAGAACAAAAGAACTGTGTTTCCTACACCCACGGACCATATCAAGTTCAACTCTGTTTCTGAAACTGATACAAACCACAGGTCCTCTAACATCCAATGCTTTGCAGTGAAGAGCGAGAAACGTGTGAGCTTTGTGAGCAATGTAGCTTCCTTTGAGCTGAAAAGTGACTGAGTTTACCTGAAACGAAGTCTTGCTTGTAGGAAGACACAGAGCCTGGCATTGAACTCCATTTCTGAAGGGAAACACACAGCACAGTTCTCATCCATGAAACACACTCTGCTTTAGAGCAAGAAGCACGCTCTTGCTTTCTAGAGTCTCTAATACAGAGGGAAAGGTGAGTGTGCTCAGAACAAAAGAATTGTGTTTCCTACACACACGGACCATATCTAGTTAAACTCTGTTTATGAAACTGATACAAACCACAGGTCCTCTAACATCCAATGCTTTGCAGTGAAGAGCGAGAAACATGTGAGCTTCGTGAGCAATGTAGCTTCCTTTGAGCTGAAAAGTGACTGCGTTTACCTGAAACGAAGTCTTGCTTGTAGGAAGACACAGAGCCTGGCATTTAACTCCGTTTCTGAAGGGAAACATACAGCACAGTTCTCATCCATGAAACACACTCTGCTTTAGAGCAACAAGCACGCTCTTGCTTTCTAGAGTCTCTAATAAAGAGGGAAACGTGAGTGTGCTCAGAACAAAAGAACTGCGTTTCCTACACACGGACCATATCTAGTTCAACTGTGTTTCTGAAACTGATACAACCACAGGTCCTCTAACACCCAATGCTTTTCAGTTCAGAGCGAGAAACGTGTGAGCTTCGTGAACAATGTAGTTTCGTTTGAGCTGAAAAGTGACTGCGTTTACCTGAAACCAAGTCTTGCTTGTAGGAAGACACAGAGCCTGGCATTGAACTCCATTTCTGAAGGGAAACACACAGCACAGTTCTCATCCATGAAACACACTCTGCTTTAGAGCGAGAAGCACGCCCTTGCTTTATAGAGTCTCTAATACAGAGGGAAAGGTGAGTGTGCTCAGAACAAAAGAATTGTGTTTCCTACACACACGGACCATATCTAGTTCAACTCTGTTTATGAAACTGATACAAACCAGAGGTCCTCTAACATCCAATGCTTCAGTTAAAAGCGAGAAACATGTGAGCTTCTTGAACAATGTAGCTTAGTTTGAGCTGAAAAGTGACTGCGTTTACCTGAAACGAAGTCTTGCTTGTAGGAAGACACAGAGCCTGGCTTTGAACTCCGTTTCTGAAGGGAAACACACAGCACAGTTCTCATCCATGAAACACACTCTGCTTTAGAGTAAGAGGCACGCTCTTGCTTTCTAGAGTCTCTAACACAGAGGGAAACGTGAGTGTGCTCAGAATAAAGAACTGTGTTTCTTACACACACGGAATATCTCTAGTTCAACTCAGCTTCTGAAACTCATACAAACCACAAGTCCTCTAACATCCAATGCTTTGCAGTTAAGAGCGAGGAACGTGTGAGCTTCCCGAACAATGTAGCTTCCTTGGAGCTGAAAAGTGACTGTGTTTACCTGAAACGAAGTCTTGCTTGTAGGAAGACAGAGAACCTGGCATTGAACTCCGTTTCTGAAGGGAAACACTCAGCACAGATCTCAACCATGAAACACACTCTGCTTTAGAGAAAGAGGCACGCCGTTGCTTTCTAGAGTCTCTAACACAGAGGGAAACGTGAGTGGGCTCAGAACAAATGAACTGTGTTTCCTACACACACGGACCATATTTAGTTCAGCTCTGTTTATGAAACTGATACAAACCACAGGTCCTCTAACATCCAATGCTTTTCAGTTAAAAGTGAGAAACGTGTGAGCTTCGTGAACAATGTAGCTTCGTTTGAGCTGAAAAGTGACTGTGTTACCTAAAACGAAGTCTTGCTTGTAGGAAGACACAGAACCTGGCATTGAACTCCGTTTCTGAAGGGAAACACACAGCACAGTTCTCATCCATGAAACACACTCTACTTTAGAGCAAGAAGCACGCACTTGCTTTCTAGAGTCTCTAATACAGAAGGAAACGTGAGTGTGCTCAGAACAAAAGAACTGCGTTTCCTACACATGGACCATATCTAGTTCAACTGTGTTTCTGAAACAGATACAAACCACAGGTCCTCTAACATCCAGTGCTTTTCATTTAAGAGCGAGAAACGTGTGAGCCTCGTGAACAATGTAGCTTCCTTTGAGCTGAAAAGTGACTGCGTTTACCTGAAATGAAGTCTTGCTTTTAGGAAGACACAGAACCTGGCATTGAACTCCGTTTCTGAAGGGAAACACACAGCACAGATCTCATCCATGAAACACACTCTGCTTTAGAGTAAGAGCCACGCCGTTGCTTTCTAGAGTCTCTAACACAGAGGGAAACGTGAGTGTGCTCAGAACAAATGAACTGTGTTTCCTACACACACGGACCATATTTAGTTCAGCTCTGTTTATGAAACTGATACAAACCACAGGTCCTCTAACATCCAATGCTTTTCAGTTAAAAGCGAGAAACGTGTGAGCTTCGTGAACAATGTAGCTTCGTTTGAGCTGAAAAGTGACTGCGTTTACCTGAAACGAAGTCTTGCTTGTAGGAAGACACAGAGACTGGCAAGGAACTCCGTTTCTGAAGGGAAACACACAGCACAGTTCTCATCCATGAAACACACTCTGCTTTAGAGCAAGAAGCACACTCTTGCTTTCTAGAGTCTCTAATACAAAGGGAAACGTGAGTGTGCTCAGAACAAAAGAACTGTGTTTCCTACACACACGGACCATATCTAGTTCAACTCTGTTTCTGAAACTCATACAAACCACAGGTCCTCTAACATCCAATGCTTTGCAGTGAAGAGCGAGAAACTTGTGAGCTTTGTGAACAATGTAGTTTCCTTTGAGCTGAAAAGTGACTGCGTTTACCTGATAAGAAATCTTGCTTGTAGGAAGACACAGAGCCTGGCATTTAACTCTGTTTCTGAAGTGAAACACACAGCACAGTTCTCATCCATGAAACACACTCTGCTTTAGAGCAAGAAGCACGCTCTTGCGTTCTAGAGTCTCTAATACAGAGGGAAACGTGAGTGTGCTCAGAACAAAAGAACTGTGTTTCCTACACACACAGACCATATCTAGTTCAACTGTGTTTCTGAAACTGATACAAACCACAGGTCCTCTAACATCCAATGCTTTGCAGTGAAGAGCGAGAAACGTGTAAGCTTCGTAAACAATGTAGCTTTCGTAGGAGCTGAAAAGTGACTGCGTTTACCTGAAAAGAAGTCTTGCATGTAGGAAAACACAGAGCCTGGCATTGAATTCCATTTCTGAAGGGAAACACACAGCACAGTTCTTATCCATGAAACACACTCTGCTTTAGAGCAAGAAGCACGCACTTGCTTTCTAGAGTCTCTAATACAGAGGGAAACGTGAGTGTGCTCAGAACAAAAGAATTGTGTTTCCCACACACACGGATCATATCTAGTTCAACTCTGTTTATGAAACTGATACAAACCACAGGTCCTCTAACATCCAATGCTTTTCAGTTAAAAGCGAGAAATGTGTGAGCTTCGTGAACAATGTAGCTTCGTTTGAGCTGAAAAGTGACTGTGTTTACCTGAAACGAAGTCTTGCTTGTTGGAAGACACAGAGCATGGCATTGAACTCTGCTTCTGAAGGGAAACACACAGCACAGTTCTCATCCATGAAACACACTCTGCTTTAGAATAAGAAGCATGCTCTTGCTTTCTAGAGTCTCTAATACAGAGGGAAACGTGAGTGTGCTCAGAACAAAAGAACTGCGTTTCCTACACACGGACCATATCTAGTTCAACTGTGTTTCTGAAACTTTTACAAACCACAGGTCCTCTAACACCCAATGCTTTTCAGTTCAGAGCGAGAAACGTGTGAGCTTCGTGAACAATGTAGTTTCGTTTGAGCTGAAAAGTGACTGCGTTTACCTGAAACGAAGTCTTGCTTGTAGGAAGACACAGAGCGGGGCATTGAACTCCGTTTCTGAAGGGAAACACACAGCACAGTTCTCATCCATGAAACACACTCTGCTTTAGAGCAAGAAGCACGCTCTTGCGTTCCAGAGTCTCTAATACAGAGGGAAACGTGAGTGTGCTCAGAACAAAAGAACTGTGTTTCCTACACAAACAGACCGTATCTAGTTCAACTGTGTTTCTGAAACTGATACAAACCACAGGTCCTCTAACATCCAATGCTTTGCAGTGAAGAGCGAGAAACTTGTGAGCTTCGTGAACAATGTAGCTTCCTTTGAGCTGAAAAGTGACTGCGTTTACCTGATAAGAAATCTTGCTTGTAGGAAGACACAGAGCCTGGCATTTAACTCTGTTTGTGAAGTGAAACACACAGCACAGTTCTCATCCATGAAACACACTGTACTTTAGAGCAAGAAGCACGCTCTTGCTTTCTAGAGTCTCTAATACAGAGGGAAACGTGAGTGTGCTCAGAACAAAAGAACCGCGTTTCCTACATACGGACCATATCTAGTTCAACTGTGTTTCTGAAACTGATACAAACCACAGGTCCTCTAACATCCAATGCTTTTCATTTAAGAGCGAGAAACGTGTGAGCTTCGTGAACAATGTAGCTTCCTTTGAGCTGAAAAGTGACTGCGTTTACCTGAAACGAAGTCTTTCTTGTAGGAAGACACAGAGCCTGCCATTGAACTCCGTTTCTGAAGGGAAACACACAGCGCAGTTCTTATCCATGAATCACACTCTGCTTTAGAGCAAGAAGCACACTCTTGCTTTCTAGAGTCTCTAATACAAAGGGAAACGTGAGTGTGCTCAGAACAAAAGAACTGTGTTTCCTACACACACGGACCATATCTAGTTCAACTCTGTTTCTGAAACTGATACAAACGACAGGTCCTCTAACATCCAATGCTTTGCATTTAAGAGCGAGAAACGTGTGAGCTTTGTGAACAATGTAGCTTCGTTTGAGCTGAAAAGTGACTGCGTTTACCTGAAAAGAAGTCTTGCTTGTAGGAAGACAGAGAACCTGGCATTGAACTCCGTTTCTGAAGGGAAACACTCAGCACAGAACTCAACCATGAAACACACTCTGCTTTAGAGAAAGAGGCACGCCGTTGCTTTCTAGAGTCTCTAACACAGAGGGAAACGTGAGTGTGCTCAGAAAATGAACTTTGTTTCCTACACACACGGACCATATTTAGTTCAGCTCTGTTTATGAAACTGATACAAACCACAGGTCCTCTAACATCCAATGCTTTTCAGTTAAAAGTGAGAAACGTGTGAGCTTCGTGAACAATGTAGCTTCGTTTGAGCTGAAAAGTGACTGTGTTTACCTGAAACGAAGTCTTGCTTGTAGGAAGACACAGAGCATGGCATTGAACTCCATTTCTGAAGGGAAACACACAGCACAGTTCTCATCCATGAAACACACTCTGCTTTAGAGCAAGAAGCACACTCTTGCTTTCTAGAGTCTCTAATACAAAGGGAAACGTGAGTGTGCTCAGAACAAAAGAACTGTGTTTCCTACACACACGGACCATATCTAGTTCAACTCTGTTTCTGAAACTCATACAAACCACAGGTCCTCTAACATCCAATGCTTTGCAGTGAAGAGCGAGAAACTTGTGAGCTTTGTGAACAATGTAGTTTCCTTTGAGCTGAAAAGTGACTGCGTTTACCTGATAAGAAATCTTGCTTGTAGGAAGACAAGAGCCTGGCATTTAACTCTGTTTCTGAAGTGAAACACACAGCACAGTTCTCATCCATGAAACACACTGTACTTTAGAGCAAGAAGCACGCTCTTGCTTTCTAGAGTCTCTAATACAGAGGGAAACGTGAGTGTGCTCAGAACAAAAGAACTGCGTTTCCTACACACGGACCATATCTAGTTCAACTGTGTTTCTGAAACTGATACAAACCACAGGTCCTCTAACATCCAATGCTTTGCATTTAAGAGCGAGAAACGTGTGAGCTTTGTGAACAATGTAGCTTCGTTTGAGCTGAAAAGTGACTGCGTTTACCTGAAAAGAAGTCTTGCTTGTAGGAAGACAGAAAACCTGGCATTGAACTCCGTTTCTGAAGGGAAACACTCAGCACAGATCTCAACCATGAAACACACTCTGCTTTAGAGAAAGAGGCACGCCGTTGCTTTCTAGCGTCTCTAACACAGAGGGAAACGTGAGTGTGCTCAGAACAAATGAACTGTGTTTCCTACACACACGGACCATATTTAGTTCAGCTCTGTTTATGAAACTGATACAAACCACAGGTCCTCTAACATCCAATGCTTTTCAGTTAAAAGTGAGAAACGTGTGAGCTTCGTGAACAATGTAGCTTCGTTTGAGCTGAAAAGTGACTGCGTTACCTAAAACGAAGTCTTGCTTGTAGGAAGACACAGAACCTGGCATTGAACTCCGTTTCTGAAGGGAAACACACAGCACAGATCTCATCCATGAAACACACTCTGCTTTAGAGTAAGAGGCACGCTCTTGCTTTCTAGAGTCTCTAACACAGAGGGAAACGTGAGTGTGCTCAGAATAAAGAACTGTGTTTCTTACACACACGGAATATCTCTAGTTCAACTCTGCTTCTGAAACTCATACAAACCACAAGTCCTCTAACATCCAATGCTTTGCAGTTAAGAGCGAGGAACGTGTGAGCTTCCCGAACAATGTAGCTTCCTTGGAGCTGAAAAGTGACTGTGTTTACCTGAAACGAAGTCTTGCTTGTAGGAAGACACAGAGCATGGCATTGAACTCCATTTCTGAAGGGAAACACACAGCACAGTTCTCATCCATGAAACACACTCTGCTTTAGAGCAAGAAGCACGCTCTTGCGTTCTAGAGTCTCTAATACAGAGGGAAAAGTGAGTGTGCTCAGAACAAAAGAACTGTGTTTCCTACACACACAGACCATATCTAGTACAACTGTGTTTCTGAAACTGATACAAACCACAGGTCCTCTAACATCCAATGCTTTGCAGTGAAGAGCGAGAAACGTGTAAGCTTCGTGAACAATGTAGCTTTCGTAGGAGCTGAAAAGTGACTGCGTATACCTGAAACGAAGTCTTGCATGTAGGAAAACACAGAGCCTGGCATTGAATTCCATTTGTGAAGGAAAACACACAGCACAATTCTTATCCATGAAACACACTCTGCTTTAGAGCAAGAAGCACGCACTTGCTTTCTAGAGTCTCTAATACAGAGGGAAACGTGAGTGTGCTCAGAACAAAAGAACTGCGTTTCCTACACACGGACCATATCTAGTTCAACTGTGTTTCTGAAACTGATACAAACCACAGGTCCTCTAACATCCAATGCTTTTCATTTAAGAGCGAGAAACGTGTGAGCTTCGTGAACAATGTAGCTTCCTTTGAGCTGAAAAGTGACTCGTTTACCTGAAACGAAGTCTTTCTTGTAGGAAGACACAGAGCCTGCCATTGAACTCCGTTTCTGAAGGGAAACACACAGCACAGTTCTTATCCATGAAACACACTCTGCTTTAGAGCAAGAAGCACACTCTAGCTTTCTAGAGTCTCTAATACAAAGGGAAACGTGAGTGTGCTCAGAACAAAAGAACTGTGTTTCCTACACACACGGACCATATCTAGTTCAACTCTGTTTCTGAAACTGATACAAACCACAGGTCCTCTAACATCCAATGCTTTGCATTTAAGAGCGAGAAACGTGTGAGCTTTGTGAACAATGTAGCTTCATTTGAGCTGAAAAGTGACTGCGTTTACCTGAAAAGAAGTCTTGCTTGTAGGAAGACAGAGAACCTGGCATTGAACTCCGTTTCTGAAGGGAAACACTCAGCACAGATCTCAACCATGAAACACACTCTGCTTTAGAGAAAGAGGCACGCCGTTGCTTTCTAGAGTCTCTAACACAGAGGGAAACGTGAGTGTGCTCAGAACAAATGAACTGTGTTTCCTACACACACGGACCATATTTAGTTCAGCTCTGTTTATGAAACTGATACAAACCACAGGTCCTCTAACATCCAATGCTTTTCAGTTAAAAGTGAGAAACGTGTGAGCTTCGTGAACAATGTAGCTTCGTTTGAGCTGAAAAGTGACTGCGTTACCTAAAACGAAGTCTTGCTTGTAGGAAGACACAGAGCCTGGCATTGAACTCCGTTTCTGCAGGGAAACACACAGCACAGTTCTTATCCATGAAACACACTCTGCTTTAGAGCAAGAAGCACACTCTTGCTTTCTAGAGTCTCTAATACAAAGGGAAACGTGAGTGTGCTCAGAACAAAAGAACTGTGTTTCCTACACACACGGACCATATCTAGTTCAACTCTGTTTCTGAAACTGATACAAACCACAGGACCTCTAACATCCAATGCTTTGCATTTAAGAGCGAGAAACGTGTAAGCTTCGTGAACAATGTAGCTTCGTTTGGGCTGAAAAGTGACTGCGTTTACCTGAAAAGAAGTCTTGCTTTTAGGAAGACACAGAACCTGGCATTGAACTCCGTTTCTGAAGGGAAACACACAGCACAGATCTCATCCATGAAACACACTCTGCTTTAGAGTAAGAGGCACGCTCTTGCTTTCTAGAGTCTCTAACACAGAGGGAAACGTGAGTGTGCTCAGAATAAAGAACTGTGTTTCTTACACACACGGAATATCTCTAGTTCAACTCTGCTTCTGAAACTCATACAAACCACAAGTCCTCTAACATCCAATGCTTTGCAGTTAAGAGCGAGGAACGTGTGAGCTTCCCGAACAATGTAGCTTCCTTGGAGCTGAAAAGTGACTGTGTTTACCTGAAACGAAGTCTTGCTTGTAGGAAGACACAGAGCATGGCATTGAACTCCATTTCTGAAGGGAAACACACAGCACAGTTCTCATCCATGAAACACACTCTGCTTTAGAGCAAGAAGCACGCTCTTGCGTTCTAGAGTCTCTAATACAGAGGGAAACGTGAGTGTGCTCAGAACAAAAGAACTGTGTTTCCTACACACACAGACCATATCTAGTACAACTGTGTTTCTGAAACTGATACAAACCACAGGTCCTCTAACATCCAATGCTTTGCAGTGAAGAGCGAGAAACGTGTAAGCTTCGTGAACAATGTAGCTTTCGTAGGAGCTGAAAAGTGACTGCGTATACCTGAAACGAAGTCTTGCATGTAGGAAAACACAGAGCCTGGCATTGAATTCCATTTGTGAAGGAAAACACACAGCACAATTCTTATCCATGAAACACACTCTGCTTTAGAGCAAGAAGCACGCTCTTGCTTTCTAGAGTCTCTAATACAGAGGGAAACGTGAGTGTGCTCAGAACAAAAGAACTGCGTTTCCTACACACGGACCATATCTAGTTCAACTGTGTTTCTGAAACTGATACAAACCACAGGTCCTCTAACATCCAATGCTTTTCATTTAAGAGCGAGAAACGTGTGAGCTTCGTGAACAATGTAGCTTCCTTTGAGCTGAAAAGTGACTGCGTTTACCTGAAACGAAGTCTTGCTTGTAGGAAGACACAGAGCCTGCCATTGAACTCCGTTTCTGAAGGGAAACACACAGCACAGATCTCATCCATGAAACACACTCTGCTTTAGAGTAAGAGGCACGCTCTTGCTTTCTAGAGTCTCTAACACAGAGGGAAACGTGAGTGTGCTCAGAATAAAGAACTGTGTTTCTTACACACACGGAATATCTCTAGTTCAACTCTGCTTCTGAAACTCATACAAACCACAAGTCCTCTAACATCCAATGCTTTGCAGTTAAGAGCGAGGAACGTGTGAGCTTCCCGAACAATGTAGCTTCCTTGGAGCTGAAAAGTGACTGTGTTTACCTGAAACGAAGTCTTGCTTGTAGGAAGACACAGAGCATGGCATTGAACTCCATTTCTGAAGGGAAACACACAGCACAGTTCTCATCCATGAAACACACTCTGCTTTAGAGCAAGAAGCACGCTCTTGCGTTCTAGAGTCTCTAATACAGAGGGAAACGTGAGTGTGCTCAGAACAAAAGAACTGTGTTTCCTACACACACAGACCATATCTAGTACAACTGTGTTTCTGAAACTGATACAAACCACAGGTCCTCTAACATCCAATGCTTTGCAGTGAAGAGCGAGAAACGTGTAAGCTTCGTGAACAATGTAGCTTTCGTAGGAGCTGAAAAGTGACTGCGTATACCTGAAACGAAGTCTTGCATGTAGGAAAACACAGAGCCTGGCATTGAATTCCATTTGTGAAGGAAAACACACAGCACAATTCTTATCCATGAAACACACTCTGCTTTAGAGCAAGAAGCACGCTCTTGCTTTCTAGAGTCTCTAATACAGAGGGAAACGTGAGTGTGCTCAGAACAAAAGAACTGCGTTTCCTACACACGGACCATATCTAGTTCAACTGTGTTTCTGAAACTGATACAAACCACAGGTCCTCTAACATCCAATGCTTTTCATTTAAGAGCGAGAAACGTGTGAGCTTCGTGAACAATGTAGCTTCCTTTGAGCTGAAAAGTGACTGCGTTTACCTGAAACGAAGTCTTGCTTGTAGGAAGACACAGAGCCTGCCATTGAACTCCGTTTCTGAAGGGAAACACACAGCACTGTTCTTATCCATGAAACACACTCTGCTTTAGAGCAAGAAGCACACTCTTGCTTTCTAGAGTCTCTAATACAAAGGGAAACGTGAGTGTGCTCAGAACAAAAGAACTGTGTTTCCTACACACACGGACCATATCTATTTCAACTCTGTTTCTGAAACTGATACAAACCACAGGTCCTCTAACATCCAATGCTTTGCATTTAAGAGCGAGAAACGTGTGAGCTTTGTGAACAATGTAGCTTCGTTTGAGCTGAAAAGTGACTGCGTTTACCTGAAAAGAAGTCTTGCTTGTAGGAAGACAGAGAACCTGGCATTGAACTCCGTTTCTGAAGGGAAACACTCAGCACAGATCTCAACCATGAAACACACTCTGCTTTAGAGAAAGAGGCACGCCGTTGCTTTCTAGAGTCTCTAACACAGAGGGAAACGTGAGTGTGCTCAGAACAAATGAACTGTGTTTCCTACACACACGGACCATATTTAGTTCAGCTCTGTTTATGAAACTGATACAAACCACAGGTCCTCTAACATCCAATGCTTTTCAGTTAAAAGTGAGAAACGTGTGAGCTTCGTGAACAATGTAGCTTCGTTTGAGCTGAAAAGTGACTGCGTTACCTAAAACGAAGTCTTGCTTGTAGGAAGACACAGAACCTGGCATTGAACTCCGTTTCTGAAGGGAAACACACAGCACAGTTCTCTTCCATGAAACACACTCTACTTTAGAGCAAGAAGCACGCACTTGCTTTCTAGAGTCTCTAATACAGAAGGAAACGTGAGTGTGCTCAGAACAAAAGAACTGCGTTTCCTACACATGGACCATATCTAGTTCAACTGTGTTTCTGAAACAGATACAAACCACCGGTCCTCTAACATCCAGTGCTTTTCATTTAAGAGCGAGAAACGTGTGAGCCTCGTGAACAATGTAGCTTCCTTTGAGCTGAAAAGTGACTGCGTTTACCTGAAATGAAGTCTTGCTTTTAGGAAGACACAGAACCTGGCATTGAACTCCGTTTCTGAAGGGAAACACACAGCACAGATCTCATCCATGAAACACACTCTGCTTTAGAGTAAGAGGCACGCCGTTGCTTTCTAGAGTCTCTAACACAGAGGGAAACGTGAGTGTGCTCAGAACAAATGAACTGTGTTTCCTACACACACAGACCATATTTAGTTCAGCTCTGTTTATGAAATTGATACAAACCACAGGTCCTCTAACATCCAATGCTTTTCAGTTAAAAGCGAGAAACGTGTGAGCTTCGTGAACAATGTAGCTTCGTTTGAGCTGAAAAGTGACTGCGTTTACCTGAAACGAAGTCTTTCTTGTAGGAAGACACAGAGCCTGCCATTGAACTCCGTTTCTGAAGGGAAACACACAGCACAGATCTCATCCATGAAACACACTCTGCTTTAGAGTAAGAGGCACGCTCTTGCTTTCTAGAGTCTCTAACACAGAGGGAAACGTGAGTGTGCTCAGAATAAAGAACTGTGTTTCTTACACGCACGGAATATCTCTAGTTCAACTCTGCTTCTGAAAGTCATACAAACCACAAGTCCTCTAACATCCAATGCTTTGCAGTTAAGAGCGAGGAACGTGTGAGCTTCCCGAACAATGTAGCTTCCTTGGAGCTGAAAAGTGACTGTGTTTACCTGAAACGAAGTCTTGCTTGTAGGAAGACACAGAGCATGGCATTGAACTCCATTTCTGAAGGGAAACACACAGCACAGTTCTCATCCATGAAACACACTCTGCTTTAGAGCAAGAAGCACGCTCTTGCGTTCTAGAGTCTCTAATACAGAGGGAAAAGTGAGTGTGCTCAGAACAAAAGAACTGTGTTTCCTACACACACAGACCATATCTAGTACAACTGTGTTTCTGAAACTGATACAAACCACAGGTCCTCTAACATCCAATGCTTTGCAGTGAAGAGCGAGAAACGTGTAAGCTTCGTGAACAATGTAGCTTTCGTAGGAGCTGAAAAGTGACTGCGTATACCTGAAACGAAGTCTTGCATGTAGGAAAACACAGAGCCTGGCATTGAATTCCATTTGTGAAGGAAAACACACAGCACAATTCTTATCCATGAAACACACTCTGCTTTAGAGCAAGAAGCACGCACTTGCTTTCTAGAGTCTCTAATACAGAGGGAAACGTGAGTGTGCTCAGAACAAAAGAACTGCGTTTCCTACACACGGACCATATCTAGTTCAACTGTGTTTCTGAAACTGATACAAACCACAGGTCCTCTAACATCCAATGCTTTTCATTTAAGAGCGAGAAACGTGTGAGCTTCGTGAACAATGTAGCTTCCTTTGAGCTGAAAAGTGACTCGTTTACCTGAAACGAAGTCTTTCTTGTAGGAAGACACAGAGCCTGCCATTGAACTCCGTTTCTGAAGGGAAACACACAGCACAGTTCTTATCCATGAAACACACTCTGCTTTAGAGCAAGAAGCACACTCTAGCTTTCTAGAGTCTCTAATACAAAGGGAAACGTGAGTGTGCTCAGAACAAAAGAACTGTGTTTCCTACACACACGGACCATATCTAGTTCAACTCTGTTTCTGAAACTGATACAAACCACAGGTCCTCTAACATCCAATGCTTTGCATTTAAGAGCGAGAAACGTGTGAGCTTTGTGAACAATGTAGCTTCATTTGAGCTGAAAAGTGACTGCGTTTACCTGAAAAGAAGTCTTGCTTGTAGGAAGACAGAGAACCTGGCATTGAACTCCGTTGCTGAAGGGAAACACTCAGCACAGATCTCAACCATGAAACACACTCTGCTTTAGAGAAAGAGGCACGCCGTTGCTTTCTAGAGTCTCTAACACAGAGGGAAACGTGAGTGTGCTCAGAACAAATGAACTGTGTTTCCTACACACACGGACCATATTTAGTTCAGCTCTGTTTATGAAACTGATACAAACCACAGGTCCTCTAACATCCAATGCTTTTCAGTTAAAAGTGAGAAACGTGTGAGCTTCGTGAACAATGTAGCTTCGTTTGAGCTGAAAAGTGACTGCGTTACCTAAAACGAAGTCTTGCTTGTAGGAAGACACAGAGCCTGGCATTGAACTCCGTTTCTGCAGGGAAACACACAGCACAGTTCTTATCCATGAAACACACTCTGCTTTAGAGCAAGAAGCACACTCTTGCTTTCTAGAGTCTCTAATACAAAGGGAAACGTGAGTGTGCTCAGAACAAAAGAACTGTGTTTCCTACACACACGGACCATATCTAGTTCAACTCTGTTTCTGAAACTGATACAAACCACAGGACCTCTAACATCCAATGCTTTGCATTTAAGAGCGAGAAACGTGTAAGCTTCGTGAACAATGTAGCTTCGTTTGGGCTGAAAAGTGACTGCGTTTACCTGAAAAGAAGTCTTGCTTTTAGGAAGACACAGAACCTGGCATTGAACTCCGTTTCTGAAGGGAAACACACAGCACAGATCTCATCCATGAAACACACTCTGCTTTAGAGTAAGAGGCACGCTCTTGCTTTCTAGAGTCTCTAACACAGAGGGAAACGTGAGTGTGCTCAGAATAAAGAACTGTGTTTCTTACACACACGGAATATCTCTAGTTCAACTCTGCTTCTGAAACTCATACAAACCACAAGTCCTCTAACATCCAATGCTTTGCAGTTAAGAGCGAGGAACGTGTGAGCTTCCCGAACAATGTAGCTTCCTTGGAGCTGAAAAGTGACTGTGTTTACCTGAAACGAAGTCTTGCTTGTAGGAAGACACAGAGCATGGCATTGAACTCCATTTCTGAAGGGAAACACACAGCACAGTTCTCATCCATGAAACACACTCTGCTTTAGAGCAAGAAGCACGCTCTTGCGTTCTAGAGTCTCTAATACAGAGGGAAACGTGAGTGTGCTCAGAACAAAAGAACTGTGTTTCCTACACACACAGACCATATCTAGTACAACTGTGTTTCTGAAACTGATACAAACCACAGGTCCTCTAACATCCAATGCTTTGCAGTGAAGAGCGAGAAACGTGTAAGCTTCGTGAACAATGTAGCTTTCGTAGGAGCTGAAAAGTGACTGCGTATACCTGAAACGAAGTCTTGCATGTAGGAAAACACAGAGCCTGCCATTGAACTCCGTTTCTGAAGGGAAACACACAGCACTGTTCTTATCCATGAAACACACTCTGCTTTAGAGCAAGAAGCACACTCTTGCTTTCTAGAGTCTCTAATACAAAGGGAAACGTGAGTGTGCTCAGAACAAAAGAACTGTGTTTCCTACACACACGGACCATATCTATTTCAACTCTGTTTCTGAAACTGATACAAACCACAGGTCCTCTAACATCCAATGCTTTGCATTTAAGAGCGAGAAACGTGTGAGCTTTGTGAACAATGTAGCTTCGTTTGAGCTGAAAAGTGACTGCGTTTACCTGAAAAGAAGTCTTGCTTGTAGGAAGACAGAGAACCTGGCATTGAACTCCGTTTCTGAAGGGAAACACTCAGCACAGATCTCAACCATGAAACACACTCTGCTTTAGAGAAAGAGGCACGCCGTTGCTTTCTAGAGTCTCTAACACAGAGGGAAACGTGAGTGTGCTCAGAACAAATGAACTGTGTTTCCTACACACACGGACCATATTTAGTTCAGCTCTGTTTATGAAACTGATACAAACCACAGGTCCTCTAACATCCAATGCTTTTCAGTTAAAAGTGAGAAACGTGTGAGCTTCGTGAACAATGTAGCTTCGTTTGAGCTGAAAAGTGACTGCGTTACCTAAAACGAAGTCTTGCTTGTAGGAAGACACAGAACCTGGCATTGAACTCCGTTTCTGAAGGGAAACACACAGCACAGTTCTCTTCCATGAAACACACTCTACTTTAGAGCAAGAAGCACGCACTTGCTTTCTAGAGTCTCTAATACAGAAGGAAACGTGAGTGTGCTCAGAACAAAAGAACTGCGTTTCCTACACATGGACCATATCTAGTTCAACTGTGTTTCTGAAACAGATACAAACCACCGGTCCTCTAACATCCAGTGCTTTTCATTTAAGAGCGAGAAACGTGTGAGCCTCGTGAACAATGTAGCTTCCTTTGAGCTGAAAAGTGACTGCGTTTACCTGAAATGAAGTCTTGCTTTTAGGAAGACACAGAACCTGGCATTGAACTCCGTTTCTGAAGGGAAACACACAGCACAGATCTCATCCATGAAACACACTCTGCTTTAGAGTAAGAGGCACGCCGTTGCTTTCTAGAGTCTCTAACACAGAGGGAAACGTGAGTGTGCTCAGAACAAATGAACTGTGTTTCCTACACACACAGACCATATTTAGTTCAGCTCTGTTTATGAAATTGATACAAACCACAGGTCCTCTAACATCCAATGCTTTTCAGTTAAAAGCGAGAAACGTGTGAGCTTCGTGAACAATGTAGCTTCGTTTGAGCTGAAAAGTGACTGCGTTTACCTGAAACGAAGTCTTTCTTGTAGGAAGACACAGAGCCTGCCATTGAACTCCGTTTCTGAAGGGAAACACACAGCACAGTTCTTATCCATGAAACACACTCTGCTTTAGAGCAAGAAGCACACTCTTGCTTTCTAGAATCTGTAATACAAAGGGAAACGTGAGTGTGCTCAGAACAAAAGAACTGTGTTTCCTACACACACGGACCATATCTAGTTCAACTCTCTTTCTGAAACTGATACAAACCACAGGTCCTCTAACATCCAATGCTTTGCATTTAAGAGCGAGAAACGTGTGAGCTTTGTGAACAATGTAGCTTCATTTGAGCTGAAAAGTGACTGCGTTTACCTGAAAAGAAGTCTTGCTTGTAGGAAGACAGAGAACCTGGCATTGAACTCCGTTTCTGAAGGGAAACACTCAGCACAGATCTCAACCATGAAACACACTCTGCTTTAGAGAAAGAGGCACGCCGTTGCTTTCTACAGTCTCTAACACAGAGGGAAACGTGAGTGTGCTCAGAACAAATGAACTGTGTTACCTACACACACGGACCATATTTAGTTCAGCTCTGTTTATGAAACTGATACAAACCACAGGTCCTCTAACATCCAATGCTTTTCAGTTAAAAGTGAGAAACGTGTGAGCTTCGTGAACAATGTAGCTTCGTTTGAGCTGAAAAGTGACTGCGTTACCTAAAACGAAGTCTTGCTTGTAGGAAGACACAGAACCTGGCATTGAACTCCGTTTCTGAAGGGAAACACACAGCACAGTTCTCATCCATGAAACACACTCTACTTTAGAGCAAGAAGCACGCACTTGCTTTCTAGAGTCTCTAATACAGAAGGAAACGTGAGTGTGCTCAGAACAAAAGAACTGCGTTTCCTACACATGGACCATATCTAGTTCAACTGTGTTTCTGAAACAGATACAAACCACAGGACCTCTAACATCCAATGCTTTGCATTTAAGAGCGAGAAACGTGTAAGCTTCGTGAACAATGTAGCTTCGTTTGGGCTGAAAAGTGACTGCGTTTACCTGAAAAGAAGTCTTGCTTTTAGGAAGACACAGAACCTGGCATTGAACTCCGTTTCTGAAGGGAAACACACAGCACAGATCTCATCCATGAAACACACTCTGCTTTAGAGTAAGAGGCACGCTCTTGCTTTCTAGAGTCTCTAACACAGAGGGAAACGTGAGTGTGCTCAGAATAAAGAACTGTGTTTCTTACACACACGGAATATCTCTAGTTCAACTCTGCTTCTGAAACTCATACAAACCCCAAGTCCCCTAACATCCAATGCTTTGCAGTTAAGAGCGAGGAACGTGTGAGCTTCCCGAACAATGTAGCTTCGTTGGAGCTGAAAAGTGACTGTGTTTACCTGAAACGAAGTTTTGCTTGTAGGAAGACACAGAGCATGGCATTGAACTCCATTTCTGAAGGGAAACACACAGCACAGTTCTCATCCATGAAACACACTCTGCTTTAGAGCAAGAAGCACGCTCTTGCGTTCTAGAGTCTCTAATACAGAGGGAAACGTGAGTGTGCTCAGAACAAAAGAACTGTGTTTCCTACACACACAGACCATATCTAGTACAACTGTGTTTCTGAAACTGATACAAACCACAGGTCCTCTAACATCCAATGCTTTGCAGTGAAGAGCGAGAAACGTGTAAGCTTCGTGAACAATGTAGCTTTCGTAGGAGCTGAAAAGTGACTGCGTATACCTGAAACGAAGTCTTGCATGTAGGAAAACACAGAGCCTGGCATTGAATTCCATTTGTGAAGGAAAACACACAGCACAATTCTTATCCATGAAACACACTCTGCTTTAGAGCAAGAAGCACGCACTTGCTTTCTAGAGTCTCTAATATAGAGGGAAACGTGAGTGTGCTCAGAACAAAAGAACTGCGTTTCCTACACACGGACCATATCTAGTTCAACTGTGTTTCTGAAACTGATACAAACCACAGGTCCTCTAACATCCAATGCTTTTCATTTAAGAGCGAGAAACGTGTGAGCTTCGTGAACAATGTAGCTTCCTTTGAGCTGAAAAGTGACTGCGTTTACCTGAAACGAAGTCTTTCTTGTAGGAAGACACAGAGCCTGCCATTGAACTCCGTTTCTGAAGGGAAACACACAGCACAGTTCTTATCCATGAAACACACTCTGCTTTAGAGCAAGAAGCACACTCTTGCTTTCTAGAGTCTCTAATACAAAGGGAAACGTGAGTGTGCTCAGAACAAAAGAACTGTGTTTCCTACACACACGGACCATATCTATTTCAACTCTGTTTCTGAAACTGATACAAACCACAGGTCCTCTAACATCCAATGCTTTGCATTTAAGAGCGAGAAACGTGTGAGCTTTGTGAACAATGTAGCTTCGTTTGAGCTGAAAAGTGACTGCGTTTACCTGAAAAGAAGTCTTGCTTGTAGGAAGACAGAGAACCTGGCATTGAACTCCGTTTCTGAAGGGAAACACTCAGCACAGATCTCAACCATGAAACACACTCTGCTTTAGAGAAAGAGGCACGCCGTTGCTTTCTAGAGTCTCTAACACAGAGGGAAACGTGAGTGTGCTCAGAACAAATGAACTGTGTTTCCTACACACACGGACCATATTTAGTTCAGCTCTGTTTATGAAACTGATACAAACCACAGGTCCTCTAACATCCAATGCTTTTCAGTTAAAAGTGAGAAACGTGTGAGCTTCGTGAACAATGTAGCTTCGTTTGAGCTGAAAAGTGACTGCGTTACCTAAAACGAAGTCTTGCTTGTAGGAAGACACAGAACCTGGCATTGAACTCCGTTTCTGAAGGGAAACACACAGCACAGTTCTCTTCCATGAAACACACTCTACTTTAGAGCAAGAAGCACGCACTTGCTTTCTAGAGTCTCTAATACAGAAGGAAACGTGAGTGTGCTCAGAACAAAAGAACTGCGTTTCCTACACATGGACCATATCTAGTTCAACTGTGTTTCTGAAACAGATACAAACCACAGGTCCTCTAACATCCAGTGCTTTTCATTTAAGAGCGAGAAACGTGTGAGCCTCGTGAACAATGTAGCTTCCTTTGAGCTGAAAAGTGACTGCGTTTACCTGAAATGAAGTCTTGCTTTTAGGAAGACACAGAACCTGGCATTGAACTCCGTTTCTGAAGGGAAACACACAGCACAGATCTCATCCATGAAACACACTCTGCTTTAGAGTAAGAGGCACGCCGTTGCTTTCTAGAGTCTCTAACACAGAGGGAAACGTGAGTGTGCTCAGAACAAATGAACTGTGTTTCCTACACACACGGACCATATTTAGTTCAGCTCTGTTTATGAAACTGATACAAACCACAGGTCCTCTAACATCCAATGCTTTTCAGTTAAAAGCGAGAAACGTGTGAGCTTCGTGAACAATGTAGCTTCGTTTGAGCTGAAAAGTGACTGCGTTTACCTGAAACGAAGTCTTGCTTGTAGGAAGACACAGAGACTGGCAAGGAACTCCGTTTCTGAAGGGAAACACACAGCACAGTTCTCATCCATGAAACACACTCTGCTTTAGAGCAAGAAGCACACTCTTGCTTTCTAGAGTCTCTAATACAAAGGGAAACGTGAGTGTGCTCAGAACAAAAGAACTGTGTTTCCTACACACACAGACCATATCTAGTTCAACTCTGTTTCTGAAACTCATACAAACCACAGGTCCTCTAACATCCAATGCTTTGCAGTGAAGAGCGAGAAACTTGTGTGCTTTGTGAACAATGTAGTTTCCTTTGAGCTGAAAAGTGACTGCGTTTACCTGATAAGAAATCTTGCTTGTAGGAAGACACAGAGCCTGGCATTTAACTCTGTTTCTGAAGTGAAACACACAGCACAGTTCTCATCCATGAAACACACTGTACTTTAGAGCAAGAAGCACGCTCTTGCTTTCTAGAGTCTCTAATACAGAGGGAAACGTGAGTGTGCTCAGAACAAAAGAACTGCGTTTCCTACACACGGACCATATCTAGTTCAACTGTGTTTCTGAAACTGATACAAACCACAGGTCCTCTAACATCCAATGCTTTTCATTTAAGAGAGAGAAACGTGTGAGCTTCGTGAACAATGTAGCTTCCTTTGAGCTGAAAAGTGACAGCGTTTACCTGAAACGAGGTCTTGCTTGTAGGAAGACACAGAGCCTGCCATTGAACTCCGTTTCTGAAGGGAAACACACAGCACAGTTCTTATCCATGAAACACACTCTGCTTTAGAGCAAGAAGCATGCTCTTGCTTTCTAGAGTCTCTAATACAAAGGGAAACGTGAGTGTGCTCAGAACAAAAGAACTGTGTTTCCTACACACACGAACCATATCTAGTTCAACTCTGTTTCTGAAACTGATACAAACCACAGGACCTCTAACATCCAATGCTTTGCAGTGAAGAGCGAGAAACGTGTAAGCTTCGTGAACAATGTAGCTTTCGTAGGAGCTGAAAAGTGACTGCGTATACCTTAAACGAAGTCTTGCATGTAGGAAAACACAGAGCCTGCCATTGAATTCCATTTGTGAAGGAAAACACACAGCACAATTCTTATCCATGAAACACACTCTGCTTTAGAGCAAGAAGCACGAACTTGCTTTCTAGAGTCTCTAATACAGAGGGAAACGTGAGTGTGCTCAGAACAAAAGAACTGCGTTTCCTACACACGGACCATATCTAGTTCAACTGTGTTTCTGAAACTGATACAAACCACAGGTCCTCTAACATCCAATGCTTTTCATTTAAGAGCGAGAAACGTGTGAGCTTCGTGAACAATGTAGCTTCCTTTGAGCTGAAAAGTGACTGCGTTTACCTGAAACGAAGTCTTTCTTGTAGGAAGACACAGAGCCTGCCATTGAACTCCGTTTCTGAAGGGAAACACACAGCACAGTTCTTATCCATGAAACACACTCTGCTTTAGAGCAAGAAGCACACTCTTGCTTTCTAGAGTCTCTAATACAAAGGGAAACGTGAGTGTGCTCAGAACAAAAGAACTGTGTTTCCTACACACACGGACCATATCTAGTTCAACTCTCTTTCTGAAACTGATACAAACCACAGGTCCTCTAACATCCAATGCTTTGCATTTAAGAGCGAGAAACGTGTGAGCTTTGTGAACAATGTAGCTTCGTTTGAGCTGAAAAGTGACTGCGTTTACCTGAAAAGAAGTCTTGCTTGTAGGAAGACAGAGAACCTGGCATTGAACTCCGTTTCTGAAGGGAAACACTCAGCACAGATCTCAACCATGAAACACACTCTGCTTTAGAGAAAGAGGCACGCCGTTGCTTTCTAGAGTCTCTAACACAGAGTGAAACGTGAGTGTGCTCAGAACAAATGAACTGTGTTTCCTACACACACGGACCATATTTAGTTCAGCTCTGTTTATGAAACTGATACAAACCAAAGGTCCTCTAACATCCAATGCTTTTCAGTTAAAAGTGAGAAACGTGTGAGCTTCGTGAACAATGTAGCTTCGTTTGAGCTGAAAAGTGACTGCGTTACCTAAAACGAAGTCTTGCTTGTAGGAAGACACAGAACCTGGCATTGAACTCCGTTTCTGAAGGGAAACACACAGCACAGTTCTCATCCATGAAACACACTCTACTTTAGAGCAAGAAGCACGCACTTGCTTTCTAGAGTCTCTAATACAGAAGGAAACGTGAGTGTGCTCAGAACAAAAGAACTGCGTTTCCTACACATGGACCATATCTAGTTCAACTGTGTTTCTGAAACAGATACAAACCACAGGTCCTCTAACATCCAGTGCTTTTCATTTAAGAGCGAGAAACGTGTGAGCCTCGTGAACAATGTAGCTTCCTTTGAGCTGAAAAGTGACTGCGTTTACCTGAAAAGAAGTCTTGCTTTTAGGAAGACACAGAACCTGGCATTGAACTCCGTTTCTGAAGGGAAACACACAGCACAGATCTCATCCATGAAACACACTCTGCTTTAGAGTAAGAGGCACGCTCTTGCTTTCTAGAGTCTCTAACACAGAGGGAAACGTGAGTGTGCTCAGAATAAAGAACTGTGTTTCTTACACACACGGAATATCTCTAGTTCAACTCTGCTTCTGAAACTCATACAAACCACAAGTCCTCTAACATCCAATGCTTTCCAGTTAAGAGCGAGGAACGTGTGAGCTTCCCGCACAATGTAGCTTCGTTGGAGCTGAAAAGTGACTGTGTTTACCTGAAACGAAGTCTTGCTTGTAGGAAGACACAGAGCATGGCATTGAACTCCATTTCTGAAGGGAAACACACAGCACAGTTCTCATCCATGAAACACACTCTGCTTTAGAGCAAGAAGCACGCTCTTGCGTTCTAGAGTCTCTAATACAGAGGGAAACGTGAGTGTGCTCAGAACAAAAGAACTGTGTTTCCTACACACACAGACCATATCTAGTACAACTGTGTTTCTGAAACTGATACAAACCACAGGTCCTCTAACATCCAATGCTTTGCAGTGAAGAGCGAGAAACGTGTAAGCTTCGTGAACAATGTAGCTTTCGTAGGAGCTGAAAAGTGACTGCGTATACCTTAAACGAAGTCTTGCATGTAGGAAAACACAGAGCCTGCCATTGAATTCCATTTGTGAAGGAAAACACACAGCACAATTCTTATCCATGAAACACACTCTGCTTTAGAGCAAGAAGCACGCACTTGCTTTCTAGAGTCTCTAATACAGAGGGAAACGTGAGTGTGCTCAGAACAAAAGAACTGCGTTTCCTACACACGGACCATATCTAGTTCAACTGTGTTTCTGAAACTGATACAAACCACAGGTCCTCTAACATCCAATGCTTTTCATTTAAGAGCGAGAAACGTGTGAGCTTCGTGAACAATGTAGCTTCCTTTGAGCTGAAAAGTGACTGCGTTTACCTGAAACGAAGTCTTTCTTGTAGGAAGACACAGAGCCTGCCATTGAACTCCGTTTCTGAAGGGAAACACACAGCACAGTTCTTATCCATGAAACACACTCTGCTTTAGAGCAAGAAGCACACTCTTGCTTTCTAGAGTCTCTAATACAAAGGGAAACGTGAGTGTGCTCAGAACAAAAGAACTGTGTTTCCTACACACACGGACCATATCTAGTTCAACTCTCTTTCTGAAACTGATACAAACCACAGGTCCTCTAACATCCAATGCTTTGCATTTAAGAGCGAGAAACGTGTGAGCTTTGTGAACAATGTAGCTTCGTTTGAGCTGAAAAGTGACTGCGTTTACCTGAAAAGAAGTCTTGCTTGTAGGAAGACAGAGAACCTGGCATTGAACTCCGTTTCTGAAGGGAAACACTCAGAACAGATCTCAACCATGAAACACACTCTGCTTTAGAGAAAGAGGCACGCCGTTGCTTTCTAGAGTCTCTAACACAGAGGGAAACGTGAGTGTGCTCAGAACAAATGAACTGTGTTTCCTACACACACGGACCATATTTAGTTCAGCTCTGTTTATGAAACTGATACAAACCACAGGTCCTCTAACATCCAATGCTTTTCAGTTAAAAGCGAGAAACGTGTGAGCTTCGTGAACAATGTAGCTTCGTTTGAGCTGAAAAGTGACTGCGTTTACCTGAAACGAAGTCTTGCTTGAAGGAAGACACGGAGACTGGCAAGGAACTCCATTTCTGAAGGGAAACACACAGCACAGTTCTCATCCATGAAACACACTCTGCTTTAGAGCAAGAAGCACACTCTTGCTTTCTAGAGTCTCTAATACAAAGGGAAACGTGAGTGTGCTCAGAACAAAAGAACTGTGTTTCCTACACACACGGACCATATCTAGTTCAACTCTGTTTCTGAAACTCATACAAACCACAGGTCCTCTAACATCCAATGCTTTGCAGTGAAGAGCGAGAAACTTGTGAGCTTTGTGAACAATGTAGTTTCCTTTGAGCTGAAAAGTGACTGCGTTTACCTGATAAGAAATCTTGCTTGTAGGAGACACAGAGCCTGGCATTGAACTCTGTTTCTGAAGTGAAACACACAGCACAGTTCTCATCCATGAAACACACTGTACTTTAGAGCAAGAAGCACGCTCTTGCTTTCTAGAGTCTCTAATACAGAGGGAAACGTGAGTGTGCTCAGAACAAAAGAACTGCGTTTCCTACACACGGACCATATCTAGTTCAACTGTGTTTCTGAAACTGATACAAACCACAGGTCCTCTAACATCCAATGCTTTTCATTTAAGAGAGAGAAACGTGTGAGCTTCGTGAACAATGTAGCTTCCTTTGAGCTGAAAAGTGACTGCGTTTACCTGAAACGAATTCTTGCTTGTAGGAAGACACAGAGCCTGCCATTGAACTCCGTTTCTGAAGGGAAACACACAGCACAGTTCTTATCCATGAAACACACTCTGCTTTAGAGCAAGAAGCATGCTCTTGCTTTCTAGAGTCTCTAATACAAAGGGAAACGTGAGTGTGCTCAGAACAAAAGAACTGTGTTTCCTACACACACGAACCATATCTAGTTCAACTCTGTTTCTGAAACTGATACAAACCACAGGAACTCTAACATCCAATGCTTTGCATTTAAGAGCGAGAAACGTGTAAGCTTCGTGAACAATGTAGCTTCGTTTGAGCTGAAAAAAGTGACTGCGTTTACCTGAAAAGAAGTCTTGCTTTTAGGAAGACACAGAACCTGGCATTGAACTCCGTTTCTGAAGGGAAACACACAGCACAGATCTCATCCATGAAACACACTCTGCTTTAGAGTAAGAGGCACGCTCTTGCTTTCTAGAGTCTCTAACACAGAGGGAAACGTGAGTGTGCTCAGAATAAAGAACTGTGTTTCTTACACACACGGAATATCTCTAGTTCAACTCTGCTTCTGAAACTCATACAAACCACAAGTCCTCTAACATCCAATGCTTTGCAGTTAAGAGCGAGGAACGTGTGAGCTTCCCGCACAATGTAGCTTCGTTGGAGCTGAAAAGTGACTGTGTTTACCTGAAACGAAGTCTTGCTTGTAGGAAGACACAGAGCATGGCATTGAACTCCATTTCTGAAGGGAAACACACAGCACAGTTCTCATCCATGAAACACACTCTGCTTTAGAGCAAGAAGCACGCTCTTGCGTTCTAGAGTCTCTAATACAGAGGGAAACGTGAGTGTGCTCAGAACAAAAGAACTGTGTTTCCTACACACACAGACCATATCTAGTACAACTGTGTTTCTGAAACTGATACAAACCACAGGTCCTCTAACATCCAATGCTTTGCAGTGAAGAGCGAGAAACGTGTAAGCTTCGTGAACAATGTAGCTTTCGTAGGAGCTGAAAAGTGACTGCGTATACCTTAAACGAAGTCTTGCATGTAGGAAAACACAGAGCCTGCCATTGAATTCCATTTGTGAAGGAAAACACACAGCACAATTCTTATCCATGAAACACACTCTGCTTTAGAGCAAGAAGCACGCACTTGCTTTCTAGAGTCTCTAATACAGAGGGAAACGTGAGTGTGCTCAGAACAAAAGAACTGCGTTTCCTACACACGGACCATATCTAGTTCAACTGTGTTTCTGAAACTGATACAAACCACAGGTCCTCTAACATCCAATGCTTTTCATTTAAGAGCGAGAAACGTGTGAGCTTCGTGAACAATGTAGCTTCCTTTGAGCTGAAAAGTGACTGCGTTTACCTGAAACGAAGTCTTTCTTGTAGGAAGACACAGAGCCTGCCATTGAACTCCGTTTCTGAAGGGAAACACACAGCACAGTTCTTATCCATGAAACACACTCTGCTTTAGAGCAAGAAGCACACTCTTGCTTTCTAGAGTCTCTAATACAAAGGGAAACGTGAGTGTGCTCAGAACAAAAGAACTGTGTTTCCTACACACACGGACCATATCTAGTTCAACTCTGTTTCTGAAACTGATACAAACCACAGGTCCTCTAACATCCAATGCTTTGCATTTAAGAGCGAGAAACGTGTGAGCTTTGTGAACAATGTAGCTTCGTTTGAGCAGAAAAGTGACTGCGTTTACCTGAAAAGAAGTCTTGCTTGTAGGAAGACAGAGAACCTGGCATTGAACTCCGTTTCTGAAGGGAAACACTCAGCACAGATCTCAACCATGAAACACACTCTGCTTTAGAGAAAGAGGCACGCCGTTGCTTTCTAGAGTCTCTAAAACAGAGGGAAACGTGAGTGTGCTCAGAACAAATGAACTGTGTTTCCTACACACACGGACCATATTTAGTTCAGCTCTGTTTATGAAACTGATACAAACCACAGGTCCTCTAACATCCAATGCTTTTCAGTTAAAAGTGAGAAACGTGTGAGCTTCGTGAACAATGTAGCTTCGTTTGAGGTGAAAAGTGACTGCGTTACCTAAAACGAAGTCTTGCTTGTAGGAAGACACAGAACCTGGCATTGAACTCCGTTTCTGAAGGGAAACACACAGCACAGTTCTCATCCATGAAACACACTCTACTTTAGAGCAAGAAGCACGCACTTGCTTTCTAGAGTCTCTAATACAGAAGGAAACGTGAGTGTGCTCAGAACAAAAGAACTGCGTTTCCTACACATGGACCATATCTAGTTCAACTGTGTTTCTGAAACAGATACAAACCACAGGTCCTCTAACATCCAGTGCTTTTCATTTAAGAGCGAGAAACGTGTGAGCCTCGTGAACAATGTAGCTTCCTTTGAGCTGAAAAGTGACTGCGTTTACCTGAAATGAAGTCTTGCTTTTAGGAAGACACAGAACCTGGCATTGATCTCCGTTTCTGAAGGGAAACACACAGTACAGATCTCATCCATGAAACACACTCTGCTTTAGAGTAAGAGGCACGCCGTTGCTTTCTAGAGTCTCTAACACAGAGGGAAACTTGAGTGTGCTCAGAACAAATGAACTGTGTTTCCTACACACACGGACCATATTTAGTTCAGCTCTGTTTATGAAACTGATACAAACCACAGGTCCTCTAACATCCAATGCTTTTCAGTTAAAAGCGAGAAACGTGTGAGCTTCGTGAACAATGTAGCTTCGTTTGAGCTGAAAAGTGACTGCGTTTACCTGAAACGAAGTCTTGCTTGAAGGAAGACACAGAGACTGGCAAGGAACTCCGTTTCTGAAGGGAAACACACAGCACAGTTCTCATCCATGAAACACACTCTGCTTTAGAGCAAGAAGCACACTCTTGCTTTCTAGAGTCTCTAATACAAAGGGAAACGTGAGTGTGCTCAGAACAAAAGAACTGTGTTTCCTACACACACGGACCATATCTAGTTCAACTCTGTTTCTGAAACTCATACAAACCACAGGTCCTCTAACATCCAATGCTTTGCAGTGAAGAGCGAGAAACTTGTGAGCTTTGTGAACAATGTAGCTTCGTTTGAGCTGAAAAGTGACTGCGTTTACCTGAAAAGAAGTCTTGCTTGTAGGAAGACAGAGAACCTGGCATTGAACTCCGTTTCTGAAGGGAAACACTCAGCACAGATCTCAACCATGAAACACACTCTGCTTTAGAGAAAGAGGCACGCCGTTGCTTTCTAGAGTCTCTAACACAGAGTGAAACGTGAGTGTGCTCAGAACAAATGAACTGTGTTTCCTACACACACGGACCATATTTAGTTCAGCTCTGTTTATGAAACTGATACAAACCACAGGTCCTCTAACATCCAATGCTTTTCAGTTAAAAGTGAGAAACGTGTGAGCTTCGTGAACAATGTAGCTTCGTTTGAGCTGAAAAGTGACTGCGTTACCTAAAACGAAGTCTTGCTTGTAGGAAGACACAGAACCTGGCATTGAACTCCGTTTCTGAAGGGAAACACACAGCACAGTTCTCATCCATGAAACACACTCTACTTTAGAGCAAGAAGCACGCACTTGCTTTCTAGAGTCTCTAATACAGAAGGAAACGTGAGTGTGCTCAGAACAAAAGAACTGCGTTTCCTACACATGGACCATATCTAGTTCAACTGTGTTTCTGAAACAGATACAAACCACAGGTCCTCTAACATCCAGTGCTTTTCATTTAAGAGCGAGAAACGTGTGAGCCTCGTGAACAATGTAGCTTCCTTTGAGCTGAAAAGTGACTGCGTTTACCTGAAAAGAAGTCTTGCTTTTAGGAAGACACAGAACCTGGCATTGAACTCCGTTTCTGAAGGGAAACACACAGCACAGATCTCATCCATGAAACACACTCTGCTTTAGAGTAAGAGGCACGCTCTTGCTTTCTAGAGTCTCTAACACAGAGGGAAACGTGAGTGTGCTCAGAATAAAGAACTGTGTTTCTTACACACACGGAATATCTCTAGTTCAACTCTGCTTCTGAAACTCATACAAACCACAAGTCCTCTAACATCCAATGCTTTGCAGTTAAGAGCGAGGAACGTGTGAGCTTCCCGCACAATGTAGCTTCGTTGGAGCTGAAAAGTGACTGTGTTTACCTGAAACGAAGTCTTGCTTGTAGGAAGACACAGAGCATGGCATTGAACTCCATTTCTGAAGGGAAACACACAGCACAGTTCTCATCCATGAAACACACTCTGCTTTAGAGCAAGAAGCACGCTCTTGCGTTCTAGAGTCTCTAATACAGAGGGAAACGTGAGTGTGCTCAGAACAAAAGAACTGTGTTTCCTACACACACAGACCATATCTAGTACAACTGTGTTTCTGAAACTGATACAAACCACAGGTCCTCTAACATCCAATGCTTTGCAGTGAAGAGCGAGAAACGTGTAAGCTTCGTGAACAATGTAGCTTTCGTAGGAGCTGAAAAGTGACTGCGTATACCTTAAACGAAGTCTTGCATGTAGGAAAACACAGAGCCTGCCATTGAATTCCATTTGTGAAGGAAAACACACAGCACAATTCTTATCCATGAAACACACTCTGCTTTAGAGCAAGAAGCACGCACTTGCTTTCTAGAGTCTCTAATACAGAGGGAAACGTGAGTGTGCTCAGAACAAAAGAACTGCGTTTCCTACACACGGACCATATCTAGTTCAACTGTGTTTCTGAAACTGATACAAACCACAGGTCCTCTAACATCCAATGCTTTTCATTTAAGAGCGAGAAACGTGTGAGCTTCGTGAACAATGTAGCTTCCTTTGAGCTGAAAAGTGACTGCGTTTACCTGAAACGAAGTCTTTCTTGTAGGAAGACACAGAGCCTGCCATTGAACTCCGTTTCTGAAGGGAAACACACAGCACAGTTCTTATCCATGAAACACACTCTGCTTTAGAGCAAGAAGCACACTCTTGCTTTCTAGAGTCTCTAATACAAAGGGAAACGTGAGTGTGCTCAGAACAAAAGAACTGTGTTTCCTACACACACGGACCATATCTAGTTCAACTCTCTTTCTGAAACTGATACAAACCACAGGTCCTCTAACATCCAATGCTTTGCATTTAAGAGCGAGAAACGTGTGAGCTTTGTGAACAATGTAGCTTCGTTTGAGCTGAAAAGTGACTGCGTTTACCTGAAAAGAAGTCTTGCTTGTAGGAAGACAGAGAACCTGGCATTGAACTCCGTTTCTGAAGGAAAACACTCAGAACAGATCTCAACCATGAAACACACTCTGCTTTAGAGAAAGAGGCACGCCGTTGCTTTCTAGAGTCTCTAACACAGAGGGAAACGTGAGTGTGCTCAGAACAAATGAACTGTGTTTCCTACACACACGGACCATATTTAGTTCAGCTCTGTTTATGAAACTGATACAAACCACAGGTCCTCTAACATCCAATGCTTTTCAGTTAAAAGCGAGAAACGTGTGAGCTTCGTGAACAATGTAGCTTCGTTTGAGCTGAAAAGTGACTGCGTTTACCTGAAACGAAGTCTTGCTTGAAGGAAGACACGGAGACTGGCAAGGAACTCCATTTCTGAAGGGAAACACACAGCACAGTTCTCATCCATGAAACACACTCTGCTTTAGAGCAAGAAGCACACTCTTGCTTTCTAGAGTCTCTAATACAAAGGGAAACGTGAGTGTGCTCAGAACAAAAGAACTGTGTTTCCTACACACACGGACCATATCTAGTTCAACTCTGTTTCTGAAACTCATACAAACCACAGGTCCTCTAACATCCAATGCTTTGCAGTGAAGAGCGAGAAACTTGTGAGCTTTGTGAACAATGTAGTTTCCTTTGAGCTGAAAAGTGACTGCGTTTACCTGATAAGAAATCTTGCTTGTAGGAGACACAGAGCCTGGCATTGAACTCTGTTTCTGAAGTGAAACACACAGCACAGTTCTCATCCATGAAACACACTGTACTTTAGAGCAAGAAGCACGCTCTTGCTTTCTAGAGTCTCTAATACAGAGGGAAACGTGAGTGTGCTCAGAACAAAAGAACTGCGTTTCCTACACACGGACCATATCTAGTTCAACTGTGTTTCTGAAACTGATACAAACCACAGGTCCTCTAACATCCAATGCTTTTCATTTAAGAGAGAGAAACGTGTGAGCTTCGTGAACAATGTAGCTTCCTTTGAGCTGAAAAGTGACTGCGTTTACCTGAAACGAAGTCTTGCTTGTAGGAAGACACAGAGCCTGCCATTGAACTCCGTTTCTGAAGGGAAACACACAGCACAGTTCTTATCCATGAAACACACTCTGCTTTAGAGCAAGAAGCACGCTCTTGCGTTCTAGAGTCTCTAATACAGAGGGAAACGTGAGTGTGCTCAGAACAAAAGAACTGTGTTTCCTACACACACAGACCATATCTAGTACAACTGTGTTTCTGAAACTGATACAAACCACAGGTCCTCTAACATCCAATGCTTTGCAGTGAAGAGCGAGAAACGTGTAAGCTTCGTGAACAATGTAGCTTTCGTAGGAGCTGAAAAGTGACTGTGTATACCTTAAACGAAGTCTTGCATGTAGGAAAACACAGAGCCTGCCATTGAATTCCATTTGTGAAGGAAAACACACAGCACAATTCTTATCCATGAAACACACTCTGCTTTAGAGCAAGAAGCACGCACTTGCTTTCTAGAGTCTCTAATACAGAGGGAAACGTGAGTGTGCTCAGAACAAAAGAACTGCGTTTCCTACACACGGACCATATCTAGTTCAACTGTGTTTCTGAAACTGATACAAACCACAGGTCCTCTAACATCCAATGCTTTTCATTTAAGAGCGAGAAACGTGTGAGCTTCGTGAACAATGTAGCTTCCTTTGAGCTGAAAAGTGACTGCGTTTACCTGAAACGAAGTCTTTCTTGTAGGAAGACACAGAGCCTGCCATTGAACTCCGTTTCTGAAGGGAAACACACAGCACAGTTCTTATCCATGAAACACACTCTGCTTTAGAGCAAGAAGCACACTCTTGCTTTCTAGAGTCTCTAATACAAAGGGAAACGTGAGTGTGCTCAGAACAAAAGAACTGTGTTTCCTACACACACGGACCATATCTAGTTCAACTCTCTTTCTGAAACTGATACAAACCACAGGTCCTCTAACATCCAATGCTTTGCATTTAAGAGCGAGAAACGTGTGAGCTTTGTGAACAATGTAGCTTCGTTTGAGCAGAAAATTGACTGAGTTTACCTGAAAAGAAGTCTTGCTTGTAGGAAGACAGAGAACCTGGCATTGAACTCCGTTTCTGAAGGGAAACACTCAGCACAGATCTCAACCATGAAACACACTCTGCTTTAGAGAAAGAGGCACGCCGTTGCTTTCTAGAGTCTCTAAAACAGAGGGAAACGTGAGTGTGCTCAGAACAAATGAACTGTGTTTCCTACACACACGGACCATATTTAGTTCAGCTCTGTTTATGAAACTGATACAAACCACAGGTCCTCTAACATCCAATGCTTTTCAGTTAAAAGTGAGAAACGTGTGAGCTTCGTGAACAATGTAGCTTCGTTTGAGGTGAAAAGTGACTGCGTTACCTAAAACGAAGTCTTGCTTGTAGGAAGACACAGAACCTGGCATTGAACTCCGTTTCTGAAGGGAAACACACAGCACAGTTCTCATCCATGAAACACACTCTACTTTAGAGCAAGAAGCACGCACTTGCTTTCTAGAGTCTCTAATACAGAAGGAAACGTGAGTGTGCTCAGAACAAAAGAACTGCGTTTCCTACACATGGACCATATCTAGTTCAACTGTGTTTCTGAAACAGATACAAACCACAGGTCCTCTAACATCCAGTGCTTTTCATTTAAGAGCGAGAAACGTGTGAGCCTGGTGAACAATGTAGCTTCCTTTGAGCTGAAAAGTGACTGCGTTTACCTGAAATGAAGTCTTGCTTTTAGGAAGACACAGAACCTGGCATTGATCTCCGTTTCTGAAGGGAAACACACAGTACAGATCTCATCCATGAAACACACTCTGCTTTAGAGTAAGAGGCACGCCGTTGCTTTCTAGAGTCTCTAACACAGAGGGAAACGTGAGTGTGCTCAGAACAAATGAACTGTGTTTCCTACACACACGGACCATATTTAGTTCAGCTCTGTTTATGAAACTGATACAAACCACAGGTCCTCTAACATCCAATGCTTTTCAGTTAAAAGCGAGAAACGTGTGAGCTTCGTGAACAATGTAGCTTCGTTTGAGCTGAAAAGTGACTGCGTTTACCTGAAACGAAGTCTTGCTTGAAGGAAGACACAGAGACTGGCAAGGAACTCCGTTTCTGAAGGGAAACACACAGCACAGTTCTCATCCATGAAACACACTCTGCTTTAGAGCAAGAAGCACACTCTTGCTTTCTAGAGTCTCTAATACAAAGGGAAACGTGAGTGTGCACAGAACAAAAGAACTGTGTTTCCTACACACACGGACCATATCTAGTTCAACTCTGTTTCTGAAACTCATACAAACCACAGGTCCTCTAACATCCAATGCTTTGCAGTGAAGAGCGAGAAACTTGTGAGCTTTGTGAACAATGTAGCTTCGTTTGAGCTGAAAAGTGACTGCGTTTACCTGAAAAGAAGTCTTGCTTGTAGGAAGACAGAGAACCTGGCATTGAACTCCGTTTCTGAAGGGAAACACTCAGCACAGATCTCAACCATGAAACACACTCTGCTTTAGAGAAAGAGGCACGCCGTTGCTTTCTAGAGTCTCTAACACAGAGGGAAACGTGAGTGTGCTCAGAACAAATGAACTGTGTTTCCTACACACACGGACCATATTTAGTTCAGCTCTGTTTATGAAACTGATACAAACCACAGGTCCTCTAACATCCAATGCTTTTCAGTTAAAAGTGAGAAACGTGTGAGCTTCGTGAACAATGTAGCTTCATTTGAGCTGAAAAGTGACTGCGTTACCTAAAACGAAGTCTTGCTTGTAGGAAGACACAGAACCTGGCATTGAACTCCGTTTCTGAAGGGAAACACACAGCACAGTTCTCATCCATGAAACACACTCTACTTTAGAGCAAGAAGCACGCACTTGCTTTCTAGAGTCTCTAATACAGAAGGAAACGTGAGTGTGCTCAGAACAAAAGAACTGCGTTTCCTACACATGGACCATATCTAGTTCAACTGTGTTTCTGAAACAGATACAAACCACAGGTCCTCTAACATCCAGTGCTTTTCATTTAAGAGCGAGAAACGTGTGAGCCTCGTGAACAATGTAGCTTCCTTTGAGCTGAAAAGTGACTGCGTTTACCTGAAAAGAAGTCTTGCTTTTAGGAAGACACAGAACCTGGCATTGAACTCCGTTTCTGAAGGGAAACACACAGCACAGATCTCATCCATGAAACACACTCTGCTTTAGAGTAAGAGGCACGCTCTTGCTTTCTAGAGTCTCTAACACAGAGGGAAACGTGAGTGTGCTCAGAATAAAGAACTGTGTTTCTTACACACACGGAATATCTCTAGTTCAACTCTGCTTCTGAAACTCATACAAACCACAAGTCCTCTAACATCCAATGCTTTGCAGTTAAGAGCGAGGAACGTGTGAGCTTCCCGCACAATGTAGCTTCGTTGGAGCTGAAAAGTGACTGTGTTTACCTGAAACGAAGTCTTGCTTGTAGGAAGACACAGAGCATGGCATTGAACTCCATTTCTGAAGGGAAACACACAGCACAGTTCTCATCCATGAAACACACTCTGCTTTAGAGCAAGAAGCACGCTCTTGCGTTCTAGAGTCTCTAATACAGAGGGAAACGTGAGTGTGCTCAGAACAAAAGAACTGTGTTTCCTACACACACAGACCATATCTAGTACAACTGTGTTTCTGAAACTGATACAAACCACAGGTCCTCTAACATCCAATGCTTTGCAGTGAAGAGCGAGAAACGTGTAAGCTTCGTGAACAATGTAGCTTTCGTAGGAGCTGAAAAGTGACTGCGTATACCTTAAACGAAGTCTTGCATGTAGGAAAACACAGAGCCTGCCATTGAATTCCATTTGTGAAGGAAAACACACAGCACAATTCTTATCCATGAAACACACTCTGCTTTAGAGCAAGAAGCACGCACTTGCTTTCTAGAGTCTCTAATACAGAGGGAAACGTGAGTGTGCTCAGAACAAAAGAACTGCGTTTCCTACACACGGACCATATCTAGTTCAACTGTGTTTCTGAAACTGATACAAACCACAGGTCCTCTAACATCCAATGCTTTTCATTTAAGAGCGAGAAACGTGTGAGCTTCGTGAACAATGTAGCTTCCTTTGAGCTGAAAAGTGACTGCGTTTACCTGAAACGAAGTCTTTCTTGTAGGAAGACACAGAGCCTGCCATTGAACTCCGTTTCTGAAGGGAAACACACAGCACAGTTCTTATCCATGAAACACACTCTGCTTTAGAGCAAGAAGCACACTCTTGCTTTCTAGAGTCTCTAATACAAAGGGAAACGTGAGTGTGCTCAGAACAAAAGAACTGTGTTTCCTACACACACGGACCATATCTAGTTCAACTCTCTTTCTGAAACTGATACAAACCACAGGTCCTCTAACATCCAATGCTTTGCATTTAAGAGCGAGAAACGTGTGAGCTTTGTGAACAATGTAGCTTCGTTTGAGCTGAAAAGTGACTGCGTTTACCTGAAAAGAAGTCTTGCTTGTAGGAAGACAGAGAACCTGGCATTGAACTCCGTTTCTGAAGGGAAACACTCAGAACAGATCTCAACCATGAAACACACTCTGCTTTAGAGAAAGAGGCACGCCGTTGCTTTCTAGAGTCTCTAACACAGAGGGAAACGTGAGTGTGCTCAGAACAAATGAACTGTGTTTCCTACACACACGGACCATATTTAGTTCAGCTCTGTTTATGAAACTGATACAAACCACAGGTCCTCTAACATCCAATGCTTTTCAGTTAAAAGCGAGAAACGTGTGAGCTTCGTGAACAATGTAGCTTCGTTTGAGCTGAAAAGTGACTGCGTTTACCTGAAACGAAGTCTTGCTTGAAGGAAGACACGGAGACTGGCAAGGAACTCCATTTCTGAAGGGAAACACACAGCACAGTTCTCATCCATGAAACACACTCTGCTTTAGAGCAAGAAGCACACTATTGCTTTCTAGAGTCTCTAATACAAAGGGAAACGTGAGTGTGCTCAGAACAAAAGAACTGTGTTTCCTACACACACGGACCATATCTAGTTCAACTCTGTTTCTGAAACTCATACAAACCACAGGTCCTCTAACATCCAATGCTTTGCAGTGAAGAGCGAGAAACTTGTGAGCTTTGTGAACAATGTAGTTTCCTTTGAGCTGAAAAGTGACTGCGTTTACCTGATAAGAAATCTTGCTTGTAGGAGACACAGAGCCTGGCATTGAACTCTGTTTCTGAAGTGAAACACAGAGCACAGTTCTCATCCATGAAACACACTGTACTTTAGAGCAAGAAGCACGCTCTTGCTTTCTAGAGTCTCTAATACAGAGGGAAACGTGAGTGTGCTCAGAACAAAAGAACTGCGTTTCCTACACACGGACCATATCTAGTTCAACTGTGTTTCTGAAACTGATACAAACCACAGGTCCTCTAACATCCAATGCTTTTCATTTAAGAGAGAGAAACGTGTGAGCTTCGTGAACAATGTAGCTTCCTTTGAGCTGAAAAGTGACTGCGTTTACCTGAAACGAAGTCTTGCTTGTAGGAAGACACAGAGCCTGCCATTGAACTCCGTTTCTGAAGGGAAACACACAGCACAGTTCTTATCCATGAAACACACTCTGCTTTAGAGCAAGAAGCATGCTCTTGCTTTCTAGAGTCTCTAATACAAAGGGAAACGTGAGTGTGCTCAGAACAAAAGAACTGTGTTTCCTACACACACGAACCATATCTAGTTCAACTCTGTTTCTGAAACTGATACAAACCACAGGAACTCTAACATCCAATGCTTTGCATTTAAGAGCGAGAAACGTGTAAGCTTCGTGAACAATGTAGCTTCGTTTGAGCTGAAAAAAGTGACTGCGTTTACCTGAAAAGAAGTCTTGCTTTTAGGAAGACACAGAACCTGGCATTGAACTCCGTTACTGAAGGGAAACACACAGCACAGATCTCATCCATGAAACACACTCTGCTTTAGAGTAAGAGGCACGCTCTTGCTTTCTAGAGTCTCTAACACAGAGGGAAACGTGAGTGTGCTCAGAATAAAGAACTGTGTTTCTTACACACACGGAATATCTCTAGTTCAACTCTGCTTCTGAAACTCATACAAACCACAAGTCCTCTAACATCCAATGCTTTGCAGTTAAGAGCGAGGAACGTGTGAGTTTCCCGCACAATGTAGCTTCGTTGGAGCTGAAAAGTGACTGTGTTTACCTGAAACGAAGTCTTGCTTGTAGGAAGACACAGAGCATGGCATTGAACTCCATTTCTGAAGGGAAACACACAGCACAGTTCTCATCCATGAAACACACTCTGCTTTAGAGCAAGAAGCACGCTCTTGCGTTCTAGAGTCTCTAATACAGAGGGAAACGTGAGTGTGCTCAGAACAAAAGAACTGTGTTTCCTACACACACAGACCATATCTAGTACAACTGTGTTTCTGAAACTGATACAAACCACAGGTCCTCTAACATCCAATGCTTTGCAGTGAAGAGCGAGAAACGTGTAAGCTTCGTGAACAATGTAGCTTTCGTAGGAGCTGAAAAGTGACTGCGTATACCTTAAACGAAGTCTTGCATGTAGGAAAACACAGAGCCTGCCATTGAATTCCATTTGTGAAGGAAAACACACAGCACAATTCTTATCCATGAAACACACTCTGCTTTAGAGCAAGAAGCACGCACTTGCTTTCTAGAGTCTCTAATACAGAGGGAAACGTGAGTGTGCTCAGATCAAAAGAACTGCGTTTCCTACACACGGACCATATCTAGTTCAACTGTGTTTCTGAAACTGATACAAACCACAGGTCCTCTAACATCCAATGCTTTTCATTTAAGAGAGAGAAACGTGTGAGCTTCGTGAACAATGTAGCTTCCTTTGAGCTGAAAAGTGACTGCGTTTACCTGAAACGAAGTCTTTCTTGTAGGAAGACACAGAGCCTGCCATTGAACTCCGTTTCTGAAGGGAAACACACAGCACAGTTCTTATCCATGAAACACACTCTGCTTTAGAGCAAGAAGCACACTCTTGCTTTCTAGAGTCTCTAATACAAAGGGAAACGTGAGTGTGCTCAGAACAAAAGAACTGTGTTTCCTACACACACGGACCATATCTAGTTCAACTCTCTTTCTGAAACTGATACAAACCACAGGTCCTCTAACATCCAATGCTTTGCATTTAAGAGCGAGAAACGTGTGAGCTTTGTGAACAATGTAGCTTCGTTTGAGCGGAAAAGTGACTGCGTTTACCTGAAAAGAAGTCTTGCTTGTAGGAAGACAGAGAACCTGGCATTGAACTCCGTTTCTGAAGGGAAAAACTCAGCACAGATCTCAACCATGAAACACACTCTGCTTTAGAGAAAGAGGCACGCCGTTGCTTTCTAGAGTCTCTAAAACAGAGGGAAACGTGAGTGTGCTCAGAACAAATGAACTGTGTTTCCTACACACACGGACCATATTTAGTTCAGCTCTGTTTATGAAACTGATACAAACCACAGGTCCTCTAACATCCAATGCTTTTCAGTTAAAAGTGAGAAACGTGTGAGCTTCGTGAACAATGTAGCTTCGTTTGAGGTGAAAAGTGACTTCGTTACCTAAAACGAAGTCTTGCTTGTAGGAAGACACAGAACCTGGCATTGAACTCCGTTTCTGAAGGGAAACACACAGCACAGTTCTCATCCATGAAACACACTCTACTTTAGAGCAAGAAGCACGCACTTGCTTTCTAGAGTCTCTAATACAGAAGGAAACGTGAGTGTGCTCAGAACAAAAGAACTGCGTTTCCTACACATGGACCATATCTAGTTCAACTGTGTTTCTGAAACAGATACAAACCACAGGTCCTCTAACATCCAGTGCTTTTCATTTAAGAGCGAGAAACGTGTGAGCCTGGTGAACAATGTAGCTTCCTTTGAGCTGAAAAGTGACTGCGTTTACCTGAAATGAAGTCTTGCTTTTAGGAAGACACAGAACCTGGCATTGATCTCCGTTTCTGAAGGGAAACACACAGTACAGATCTCATCCATGAAACACACTCTGCTTTAGAGTAAGAGGCACGCCGTTGCTTTCTAGAGTCTCTAACACAGAGGGAAACGTGAGTGTGCTCAGAACAAATGAACTGTGTTTCCTACACACACGGACCATATTTAGTTCAGCTCTGTTTATGAAACTGATACAAACCACAGGTCCTCTAACATCCAATGCTTTTCAGTTAAAAGCGAGAAACGTGTGAGCTTCGTGAACAATGTAGCTTCGTTTGAGCTGAAAAGTGACTGCGTTTACCTGAAACGAAGTCTTGCTTGAAGGAAGACACAGAGACTGGCAAGGAACTCCGTTTCTGAAGGGAAACACACAGCACAGTTCTCATCCATGAAACACACTCTGCTTTAGAGCAAGAAGCACACTCTTGCTTTCTAGAGTCTCTAATACAAAGGGAAACGTGAGTGTGCTCAGAACAAAAGAACTGTGTTTCCTACACACACGGACCATATCTAGTTCAACTCTGTTTCTGAAACTCATACAAACCACAGGTCCTCTAACATCCAATGCTTTGCAGTGAAGAGCGAGAAACTTGTGAGCTTTGTGAACAATGTAGTTTCCTTTGAGCTGAAAAGTGACTGCGTTTACCTGATAAGAAATCTTGCTTGTAGGAAGACACAGAGCCTGGCATTGAACTCTGTTTCTGAAGTGAAACACACAGCACAGTTCTCATCCATGAAACACACTGTACTTTAGAGCAAGAAGCACACTCTTGCTTTCTAGAGTCTCTAATACAGAGGGAAACGTGAGTGTGCTCAGAACAAAAGAACTGCGTTTCCTACACACGGACCATATCTAGTTCAACTGTGTTTCTGAAACTGATACAAACCACAGGTCCTCTAACATCCAATGCTTTTCATTTAAGAGAGAGAAACGTGTGAGCTTCGTGAACAATGTAGCTTCCTTTGAGCTGAAAAGTGACTGCGTTTACCTGAAACGAAGTCTTGCTTGTAGGAAGACACAGAGCCTGCCATTGAACTCCGCTTCTGAAGGGAAACACACAGCACAGTTCTTATCCATGAAACACACTCTGCTTTAGAGCAAGAAGCATGCTCTTGCTTTCTAGAGTCTCTAATACAAAGGGAAACGTGAGTGTGCTCAGAACAAAAGAACTGTGTTTCCTACACACACGAACCATATCTAGTTCAACTCTGTTTCTGAAACTGATACAAACCACAGGTCCTCTAACATCCAATGCTTTGCATTTAAGAGCGAGAAACGTGTGAGCTTTGTGAACAATGTAGCTTCGTTTGAGCGGAAAAGTGACTGCGTTTACCTGAAAAGAAGTCTTGCTTGTAGGAAGACAGAAAACCTGGCATTGAACTCCGTTTCTGAAGGGAAACACTCAGCACAGATCTCAACCATGAAACACACTCTGCTTTAGAGAAAGAGGCACGCCGTTGCTTTCTAGCATCTCTAACACAGAGGGAAACGTGAGTGTGCTCAGAACAAATGAACTGTGTTTCCTACACACACGGACCATATTTAGTTCAGCTCTGTTTATGAAACTGATACAAACCACAGGTCCTCTAACATCCAATGCTTTTCAGTTAAAAGTGAGAAACGTGTGAGCTTCGTGAACAATGTAGCTTCGTTTGAGGTGAAAAGTGACTGCGTTACCTAAAACGAAGTCTTGCTTGTAGGAAGACACAGAACCTGGCATTGAACTCCGTTTCTGAAGGGAAACACACAGCACAGTTCTCATCCATGAAACACACTCTACTTTAGAGCAAGAAGCACGCACTTGCTTTCTAGAGTCTCTAATACAGAAGGAAACGTGAGTGTGCTCAGAACAAAAGAACTGCGTTTCCTACACATGGACCATATCTAGTTCAACTGTGTTTCTGAAACAGATACAAACCACAAGTCCTCTAACATCCAATGCTTTGCAGTTAAGAGCGAGGAACGTGTGAGCTTCCCGAACAATGTAGATTCGTTGGAGCTGAAAAGTGACTGTGTTTACCTGAAACGAAGTCTTGCTTGTAGGAAGACACAGAGCATGGCATTGAACTCCATTTCTGAAGGGAAACACACAGCACAGTTCTCATCCATGAAACACACTCTGCTTTAGAGCAAGAAGCACGCTCTTGCGTTCTAGAGTCTCTAATACAGAGGGAAACGTGAGTGTGCTCAGAACAAAAGAACTGTGTTTCCTACACACACAGACCATATCTAGTTCAACTGTGTTTCTGAAACTGATACAAACCACAGGTCCTCTAACATCCAATGCTTTGCAGTGAAGAGCGAGAAACGTGTAAGCTTCGTAAACAATGTAGCTTTCGTAGGAGCTGAAAAGTGACTGCGTTTACCTGAAAAGAAGTCTTGCATGTAGGAAAACACAGAGCCTGGCATTGAATTCCATTTGTGAAGGAAAACACACAGCACAATTCTTATCCATGAAACACACTCTGCTTTAGAGCAAGAAGCACGCACTTGCTTTCTAGAGTCTCTAATACAGAAGGAAACGTGAGTGTGCTCAGAACAAAAGAACTGCGTTTCCTACACACGGACCATATCTAGTTCAACTGTGTTTCTGAAACTGATACAAACCACAGGTCCTCTAACATCCAATGCTTTGCATTTAAGAGCGAGAAATGTGTGAGCTTTGTGAAGAATGTAGCTTCGTTTGAGCTGAAAAGTGACTGCGTTACCTAAAACGAAGTCTTGCTTGTAGGAAGACACAGAACCTGGCATTGAACTCCGTTTCTGAAGGGAAACACACAGCACAGTTCTCATCCATGAAACACACTCTACTTTAGAGCAAGAAGCACGCACTTGCTTTCTAGAGTCTCTAATACAGAAGGAAACGTGAGTGTGCTCAGAACAAAAGAACTGCGTTTCCTACACATGGACCATATCTAGTTCAACTCTGTTCCTGAAACTCATACAAACCACAAGTCCTCTAACATCCAATGCTTTGCAGTGAAGAGCGAGAAACATGTAAGCATCGTGAACAATGTAGCTTTGTTTGAGCTGAAAAGTGACTGAGTTTACCTAAAACGAAGTCTTGCCTGTAGGAAGACACAGAACCTGGCATTGAAGTCCGTTTCTGAAGGGAAACACACAGCACAGTTCTCATCCATGAAACACACTCTGCTTTAGAGCAAGAAGCACACTCTTGCTTTCTAGAGTCTCTAATACAAGGGAAACGTGAGTGTGCTCAGAACAAAAGAACTGTGTTTCCTACACACACGGACCATATCTAGTTCAACTCTGTTTCTGAAACTGATACAAACCACAGGTCCTCTAACATCCAATGCTTTGCATTTAAGAGCGAGAAACGTGTGAGCTTTGTGAACAATGTAGCTTCGTTTGAGCTGAAAAGTGACTGCGTATACGTGAAAGGAAGTCTTGCATGTAGGAAGACACAGAGCCTGGCATTGAATTCCATTTCTGAAGGGAAACATACAGCACAGTTCTTATCCATGAAACACACTCTGCTTTAGAGCAAGAAGCACGCACTTGCTTTCTAGAGTCTCTAATACAAAGGGAAACGTGAGTGTGCTCAGAACAAAAGAATTGTGTTTCCCACACACACGGATCATATCTAGTTCAACTCTGTTCATGAAACTGATACAAACCACAGGTCTTCTAACATCCAATGCTTTTCAGTTAAAAGCGAGAAATGTGTGAGCTTCGTGAACAATGTAGCTTCGTTTGAGCTGAAAAGTGACTGCGTTTACCTGAAACAAAGTCTTGCTTGTTGGAAGACACAGAGCATGGCATTGAACTCCGCTTCTGAAGGGAAACACACAGCACAGTTCTCATCCATGAAACACACTCTGCTTTAGAATGAGAAGCATGCTCTTGCTTTCTAGAGTCTCTAATACAAAGGGAAACGTGAGTGTGCTCAGAACAAAAGAACTGTGTTTCCTACACACACGAACCATATCTAGTTCAACTATGTTTCTGAAACTGATACAAACCACAGGTCCTCTAACACCCTATGCTTTTCAGTTCAGAGCGAGAAACGTGTGAGCTTCGTGAACAATGTAGTTTCGTTTGAGCTGAAAAGTGACTGCGTTTACCTGAAACGAAGTCTTGCTTGTAGGAAGACACAGAGCATGGCATTGAACTCCGTTTCTGAAGGGAAACACACAGCACAGTTCTAATCCATGAAACACACTCTGCTTTAGAGCAAGAAGCACGCTCTTGCGTTCTAGAGTCTCTAATACAGAGGGAAACGTGAGTGTGCTCAGAACAAATGAACTGTGTTACCTACACACACAGACCATATCTAGTTCAATTGTGTTTCTGAAACTGATACAAACCACAGGTCCTCTAACATCCAATGCTTTGCAGTGAAGAGCGAGAAACTTGTGAGCTTCGTGAACAATGTAGCTTCCTTTGAGCTGAAAAGTGACTGCGTTTACCTGATAAGAAATCTTGCTTGTAGGAAGACACAGAGCCTGGCATTGAACTCTGTTTCTGAAGTGAAACACACAGCACAGTTCTCATCCATGAAACACACTGTACTTTAGAGCAAGAAGCACGCTCTTGCTTTCTAGAGTCTCTAATACAGAGGGAAACTTGAGTGTGCTCAGAACAAAAGAACTGCGTTTCCTACACACGGACCATATCTAGTTCAACTGTGTTTCTGAAACTGATACAAACCACAGGTCCTCTAACATCCAATGCTTTTCATTTAAGAGAGAGAAACGTGTGAGCTTCGTGAACAATGTAGCTTCCTTTGAGCTGAAAAGTGACTGCGTTTACCTGAAACGAAGTCTTGCTTGTAGGAAGACACAGAGCCTGGCATTTAACTCCGTTTCTGAAGGGAAACACACAGCACAGTTCTTATCCATGAAACACACTCTGCTTTAGAGCAAGAAGCATGCTCTTGCTTTCTAGAGTCTCTAATACAAAGGGAAACGTGAGTGTGCTCAGAACAAAAGAACTGTGTTTCCTACACACACGAACCATATCTAGTTCAACTCTGTTTCTGAAACTGATACAAACCACAGGTCCTCTAAAATCCAATGCTTTGCATTTAAGAGCGAGAAACGTGTGAGCTTTGTGAACAATGTAGCTTCGTTTGAGCGGAAAAGTGACTGCGTTTACCTGAAAAGAAGTCTTGCTTGTAGGAAGACAGAAAACCTGGCATTGAACTCCGTTTCTGAAGGGAAACACTCAGCACAGATCTCAACCATGAAACACACTCTGCTTTAGAGAAAGAGGCACGCCGTTGCTTTCTAGCGTCTCTAAAACAGAGGGAAACGAGAGTGTGCTCAGAACAAATGAACTGTGTTTCCTACACACACGGACCATATTTAGTTCAGCTCTGTTTATGAAACTGATACAAACCACAGGTCCTCTAACATCCAATGCTTTTCAGTTAAAAGTGAGAAACGTGTGAGCTTCGTGAACAATGTAGCTTCGTTTGAGCTGAAAAGTGACTGCGTTACCTAAAACGAAGTCTTGCTTGTAGGAAGACACAGAACCTGGCATTGAACTCCGTTTCTGAAGGGAAACACACAGCACAGTTCTCATCCATGAAACACACTCTACTTTAGAGCAAGAAGCACGCACTTGCTTTCTAGAGTCTCTAATACAGAAGGAAACGTGAGTGTGCTCAGAACAAAAGAACTGCGTTTCCTACACATGGACCATATCTAGTTCAACTGTGTTTCTGAAACAGATACAAACCACAAGTCCTCTAACATCCAATGCTTTGCAGTTAAGAGCGAGGAACGTGTGAGCTTCCCGAACAATGTAGATTCGTTGGAGCTGAAAAGTGACTGTGTTTACCTGAAACGAAGTCTTGCTTGTAGGAAGACACAGAGCATGGCATTGAACTCCATTTCTGAAGGGAAACACACAGCACAGTTCTCATCCATGAAACACACTCTGCTTTAGAGCAAGAAGCACGCTCTTGCGTTCTAGAGTCTCTAATACAGAGGGAAACGTGAGTGTGCTCAGAACAAAAGAACTGTGTTTCCTACACACACAGACCATATCTAGTTCAACTGTGTTTCTGAAACTGATACAAACCACAGGTCCTCTAACATCCAATGCTTTGCAGTGAAGAGCGAGAAACGTGTAAGCTTCGTAAACAATGTAGCTTTCGTAGGAGCTGAAAAGTGACTGCGTTTACCTGAAAAGAAGTCTTGCATGTAGGAAAACACAGAGCCTGGCATTGAATTCCATTTGTGAAGGAAAACACACAGCACAATTCTCATCCATGAAACACACTCTGCTTTAGAGCAAGAAGCACGCACTTGCTTTCTAGAATCTCTAATACAGAGGGAAACGTGAGTGTGCTCAGAACAAAAGAACTGCGTTTCCTACACACGGACCATATCTAGTTCAACTGTGTTTCTGAAACTGATACAAACCACAGGTCCTCTAACATCCAATGCTTTGCATTTAAGAGCGAGAAATGTGTGAGCTTTGTGAAGAATGTAGCTTCGTTTGAGCTGAAAAGTGACTGCGTTACCTAAAACGAAGTCTTGCTTGTAGGAAGACACAGAACCTGGCATTGAACTCCGTTTCTGAAGGGAAACACACAGCACAGTTCTCATCCATGAAACACACTCTACTTTAGAGCAAGAAGCACGCACTTGCTTTCTAGAGTCTCTAATACAGAAGGAAACGTGAGTGTGCTCAGAACAAAAGAACTGCGTTTCCTACACATGGACCATATCTAGTTCAACTCTGTTCCTGAAACTCATACAAACCACAAGTCCTCTAACATCCAATGCTTTGCAGTGAAGAGCGAGAAACATGTAAGCATCGTGAACAATGTAGCTTTGTTTGAGCTGAAAAGTGACTGCGTTACCTAAAACGAAGTCTTGCTTGTAGGAAGACACAGAACCTGGCATTGAACTCCGTTTCTGAAGGGAAACACACAGCACAGTTCTCATCCATGAAACACACTCTACTTTAGAGCAAGAAGCACGCAATTGCTTTCTAGAGTCTCTAATACAGAAGGAAACGTGAGTGTGCTCAGAACAAAAGAACTGCGTTTCCTACACATGGACCATATCTAGTTCAACTCTGTTCCTGAAACTCATACAAACCACAAGTCCTCTAACATCCAATGCTTTGCAGTGAAGAGCGAGAAACATGTAAGCATCGTGAACAATGTAGCTTTGTTTGAGCTGAAAAGTGACTGAGTTTACCTAAAACGAAGTCTTGCCTGTAGGAAGACACAGAACCTGGCATTGAAGTCCGTTTCTGAAGGGAAACACACAGCACAGTTCTCATCCATGAAACACACTCTGCTTTAGAGCAAGAAGCACACTCTTGCTTTCTAGAGTCTCTAATACAAGGGAAACGTGAGTGTGCTCAGAACAAAAGAACTGTGTTTCCTACACACACGGACCATATCTAGTTCAACTCTGTTTCTGAAACTGATACAAACCACAGGTCCTCTAACATCCAATGCTTTTCAGTTAAAAGCGAGAAATGTGTGAGCTTCGTGAACAATGTAGCTTCGTTTGAGCTGAAAAGTGACTGCGTTTACCTGAAACAAAGTCTTGCTTGTTGGAAGACACAGAGCATGGCATTGAACTCCGCTTCTGAAGGGAAACACACAGCACAGTTCTCATCCATGAAACACACTCTGCTTTAGAATGAGAAGCATGCTCTTGCTTTCTAGAGTCTCTAATACAAAGGGAAACGTGAGTGTGCTCAGAACAAAAGAACTGTGTTTCCTACACACACGAACCATATCTAGTTCAACTCTGTTTCTGAAACTGATACAAACCACAGGTCCTCTAACACCCTATGCTTTTCAGTTCAGAGCGAGAAACGTGTGAGCTTCGTGAACAATGTAGTTTCGTTTGAGCTGAAAAGTGACTGCGTTTACCTGAAACGAAGTCTTGCTTGTAGGAAGACACAGAGCATGGCATTGAACTCCGTTTCTGAAGGGAAACACACAGCACAGTTCTAATCCATGAAACACACTCTGCTTTAGAGCAAGAAGCACTCTCTTGCGTTCTAGAGTCTCTAATACAGAGGGAAACGTGAGTGTGCTCAGAACAAATGAACTGTGTTACCTACACACACAGACCATATCTAGTTCAATTGTGTTTCTGAAACTGATACAAACCACAGGTCCTCTAACATCCAATGCTTTGCAGTGAAGAGCGAGAAACTTGTGAGCTTCGTGAACAATGTAGCTTCCTTTGAGCTGAAAAGTGACTGCGTTTACCTGATAAGAAATCTTGCTTGTAGGAAGACACAGAGCCTGGCATTTAACTCTGTTTCTGAAGTGAAACACACAGCACAGTTCTCATCCATGAAACACACTGTACTTTAGAGCAAGAAGCACGCTCTTGCTTTCTAGAGTCTCTAATACAGAGGGAAACTTGAGTGTGCTCAGAACAAAAGAACTGCGTTTCCTACACACGGACCATATCTAGTTCAACTGTGTTTCTGAAACTGATACAAACCACAGGTCCTCTAACATCCAATGCTTTTCATTTAAGAGAGAGAAACGTGTGAGCTTCGTGAACAATGTAGCTTCCTTTGAGCTGAAAAGTGACTGCGTTTACCTGAAACGAAGTCTTGCTTGTAGGAAGACACAGAGCCTGCCATTGAACTCCGTTTCTGAAGGGAAACACACAGCACAGTTCTTATCCATGAAACACACTCTGCTTTAGAGCAAGAAGCATGCTCTTGCTTTCTAGAGTCTCTAATACAAAGGGAAACGTGAGTGTGCTCAGAACAAAAGAACTGTGTTTCCTACACACACGAACCATATCTAGTTCAACTCTGTTTCTGAAACTGATACAAACCACAGGTCCTCTAACATCCAATGCTTTGCATTTAAGAGCGAGAAACGTGTGAGCTTTGTGAACAATGTAGCTTCGTTTGAGCGGAAAAGTGACTGCGTTTACCTGAAAAGAAGTCTTGCTTGTAGGAAGACAGAAAACCTGGCATTGAACTCCGTTTCTGAAGGGAAACACTCAGCACAGATCTCAACCATGAAACACACTCTGCTTTAGAGAAAGAGGCACGCCGTTGCTTTCTAGCGTCTCTAAAACAGAGGGAAACGTGAGTGTGCTCAGAACAAATGAACTGTGTTTCCTACACACACGGACCATATTTAGTTCAGCTCTGTTTATGAAACTGATACAAACCACAGGTCCTCTAACATCCAATGCTTTTCAGTTAAAAGTGAGAAACGTGTGAGCTTCGTGAACAATGTAGCTTCGTTTGAGCTGAAAAGTGACTGCGTTACCTAAAACGAAGTCTTGCTTGTAGGAAGACACAGAACCTGGCATTGAACTCCGTTTCTGAAGGGAAACACACAGCACAGTTCTCATCCATGAAACACACTCTACTTTAGAGCAAGAAGCACGCACTTGCTTTCTAGAGTCTCTAATACAGAAGGAAACGTGAGTGTGCTCAGAACAAAAGAACTGCGTTTCCTACACATGGACCATATCTAGTTCAACTGTGTTTCTGAAACAGATACAAACCACAAGTCCTCTAACATCCAATGCTTTGCAGTTAAGAGCGAGGAACGTGTGAGCTTCCCGAACAATGTAGATTCGTTGGAGCTGAAAAGTGACTGTGTTTACCTGAAACGAAGTCTTGCTTGTAGGAAGACACAGAGCATGGCATTGAACTCCATTTCTGAAGGGAAACACACAGCACAGTTCTCATCCATGAAACACACTCTGCTTTAGAGCAAGAAGAACGCTCTTGCGTTCTAGAGTCTCTAATACAGAGGGAAACGTGAGTGTGCTCAGAACAAAAGAACTGTGTTTCCTACACACACAGACCATATCTAGTTCAACTGTGTTTCTGAAACTGATACAAACCACAGGTCCTCTAACATCCAATGCTTTGCAGTGAAGAGCGAGAAACGTGTAAGCTTCGTAAACAATGTAGCTTTCGTAGGAGCTGAAAAGTGACTGCGTTTACCTGAAAAGAAGTCTTGCATGTAGGAAAACACAGAGCCTGGCATTGAATTCCATTTGTGAAGGAAAACACACAGCACAATTCTTATCCATGAAACACACTCTGCTTTAGAGCAAGAAGCACGCACTTGCTTTCTAGAATCTCTAATACAGAGGGAAACGTGAGTGTGCTCAGAACAAAAGAACTGCGTTTCCTACACACGGACCATATCTAGTTCAACTGTGTTTCTGAAACTGATACAAACCACAGGTCCTCTAACATCCAATGCTTTGCATTTAAGAGCGAGAAATGTGTGAGCTTTGTGAAGAATGTAGCTTCGTTTGAGCTGAAAAGTGACTGCGTTTACCTAAAACGAAGTCTTGCCTGTAGGAAGACACAGAACCTGGCATTGAAGTCCGTTTCTGAAGGGAAACACACAGCACAGTTCTCATCCATGAAACACACTCTGCTTTAGAGCAAGAAGCACACTCTTGCTTTCTAGAGTCTCTAATACAAAGGGAAACGTGAGTGTGCTCAGAACAAAAGAACTGTGTTTCCTACACACACGGACCATATCTAGTTCAACTCTGTTTCTGAAACTGATACAAACCACAGGTCCTCTAACATCCAATGCTTTGCATTTAAGAGCGAGAAACGTGTGAGCTTTGTGAACAATGTAGCTTCGTTTGAGCTGAAAAGTGACTGCGTATACGTGAAAGGAAGTCTTGCATGTAGGAAGACACAGAGCCTGGCATTGAATTCCATTTCTGAAGGGAAACACACAGCACAGTTCTTATCCATGAAACACACTCTGCTTTAGAGCAAGAAGCACGCACTTGCTTTCTAGAGTCTCTAATACAAAGGGAAACGTGAGTGTGCTCAGAACAAAAGAATTGTGTTTCCCACACACACGGATCATATCTAGTTCAACTCTGTTCATGAAACTGATACAAACCACAGGTCTTCTAACATCCAATGCTTTTCAGTTAAAAGCGAGAAATGTGTGAGCTTCGTGAACAATGTAGCTTCGTTTGAGCTGAAAAGTGACTGCGTTTACCTGAAACAAAGTCTTGCTTGTTGGAAGACACAGAGCATGGCATTGAACTCCGCTTCTGAAGGGAAACACACAGCACAGTTCTCATCCATGAAACACACTCTGCTTTAGAATGAGAAGCATGCTCTTGCTTTCTAGAGTCTCTAATACAGAGGGAAACGTGAGTGTGCTCAGAACAAAAGAACTGCGTTTCCTACACACGGACCATATCTAGTTCAACTGTGTTTCTGAAACTGATACAAACCACAGGTCCTCTAACACCCTATGCTTTTCAGTTCAGAGCGAGAAACGTGTGAGCTTCGTGAACAATGTAGTTTCGTTTGAGCTGAAAAGTGACTGCGTTTACCTGAAACGAAGTCTTGCTTGTAGGAAGACACAGAGCATGGCATTGAACTCCGTTTCTGAAGGGAAACACACAGCACAGTTCTAATCCATAAACACACTCTGCTTTAGAGCAAGAAGCACGCTCTTGCGTTCTAGAGTCTCTAATACAGAGGGAAACGTGAGTGTGCTCAGAACAAAAGAACTGTGTTTCCTACACACACAGACCATATCTAGTTCAATTGTGTTTCTGAAACTGATACAAACCACAGGTCCTCTAACATCCAATGCTTTGCAGTGAAGAGCGAGAAACTTGTGAGCTTCGTGAACAATGTAGCTTCCTTTGAGCTGAAAAGTGACTGCGTTTACCTGATAAGAAATCTTGCTTGTAGGAAGACACAGAGCCTGGCATTTAACTCTGTTTCTGAAGTGAAACACACAGCACAGTTCTCATCCATGAAACACACTGTACTTTAGAGCAAGAAGCACGCTCTTGCTTTCTAGAGTCTCTAATACAGAGGGAAACTTGAGTGTGCTCAGAACAAAAGAACTGCGTTTCCTACACACGGACCATATCTAGTTCAACTGTGTTTCTGAAACTGATACAAACCACAGGTCCTCTAACATCCAATGCTTTTCATTTAAGAGCGAGAAACGTGTGAGCTTCGTGAACAATGTAGCTTCCTTTGAGCTGAAAAGTGACTGCGTTTACCTGAAACGAAGTCTTGCTTGTAGGAAGACACAGAGCCTGCCATTGAACTCCGTTTCTGAAGGGAAACACACAGCACAGTTCTTATCCATGAAATACACTCTGCTTTAGAGCAAGAAGCACACTCTTGCTTTCTAGAGTCTCTAATACAAAGGGAAACGTGAGTGTGCTCAGGACAAAAGAACTGTGTTTCCTACACACAAGGACCATATCTAGTTCAACTCTGTTTCTGAAACTGATACAAACCACAGGTCCTCTAACATCCAATGCTTTGCATTTAAGAGCGAGAAACGTGTGAGCTTTGTGAACAATGTAGCTTCGTTTGAGCTGAAAAGTGACTGCGTTTACCTGAAAAGAAGTCTTGCTTGTAGGAAGACAGAAAACCTGGCATTGAACTCCGTTTCTGAAGGGAAACACTCAGCACAGATCTCAACCATGAAAAACACTCTGCTTTAGAGAAAGAGGCACGCCGTTGCTTTCTAGCGTCTCTAACACAGAGGGAAACGTGAGTGTGCTCAGAACAAATGAACTGTGTTTCCTACACACACGGACCATATTTAGTTCAGCTCTGTTTATGAAACTCATACAAACCACAAGTCCTCTAACATCCAATGCTTTGCAGTTAAGAGCGAGGAACGTGTGAGCTTCCCGAACAATGTAGATTCGTTGGAGCTGAAAAGTGACGGTGTTTACCTGAAACGAAGTCTTGCTTGTAGGAAGACACAGAGCATGGCATTGAACTCCATTTCTGAAGGGAAACACACAGCACAGTTCTCATCCATGAAACACACTCTGCTTTAGAGCAAGAAGCACGCTCTTGCGTTCTAGAGTCTCTAATACAGAGGGAAACGTGAGTGTGCTCAGAACAAAAGAACTGTGTTTCCTACACACACAGACCATATCTAGTTCAACTGTGTTTCTGAAACTGATACAAACCACAGGTCCTCTAACATCCAATGCTTTGCAGTGAAGAGCGAGAAACGTGTAAGCTTCGTAAACAATGTAGCTTTCGTAGGAGCTGAAAAGTGACTGCGTTTACCTGAAAAGAAGTCTTGCATGTAGGAAAACACAGAGCCTGGCATTGAATTCCATTTGTGAAGGAAAACACACAGCACAATTCTTATCCATGAAACACACTCTGCTTTAGAGCAAGAAGCACGCACTTGCTTTCTAGATTCTCTAATACAGAGGGAAACGTGAGTGTGCTCAGAACAAAAGAACTGCGTTGCCTACACACGGACCATATCTAGTTCAACTGTGTTTCTGAAACTGATACAAACCACAGGTCCTCTAACATCCAATGCTTTTCATTTAAGAGCGAGAAACGTGTGAGCTTCGTGAACAATGTAGCTTCCTTTGAGCTGAAAAGTGACTGCGTTTACCTGAAACGAAGTCTTGCTTGTAGGAAGACACAGAGCCTGCCATTGAACTCCGTTTCTGAAGGGAAACACACAGCACAGTTCTTATCCATGAAACACACTCTGCTTTAGAGCAAGAAGCACACTCTTGCTTTCTAGAGTCTCTAATACAAAGGGAAACGTGAGTGTGCTCAGAACAAAAGAACTGTGTTTCCTACACACACGGACCATACCTAGTTCAACTCTCTTTCTGAAACTGATACAAACCACAGGTCCTCTAACATCCAATGCTTTGCATTTAAGAGCGAGAAACGTGTGAGCTTTGTGAACAATGTAGCTTCGTTTGAGCTGAAAAGTGACTGCGTTTACCTGAAAAGAAGTCTTGCTTGTAGGAAGACAGAGAACCTGGCATTGAACTCCGTTTCTGAAGGGAAACACTCAGCACAGATCTCAACCATGAAACACACTCTGCTTTAGAGAAAGAGGCACGCCGTTGCTTTCTAGAGTCTCTAACACAGAGGGAAACGTGAGTGTGCTCAGAACAAATGAACTGTGTTTCCTACACACACGGACCATATTTCGTTCAGCTCTGTTTATGAAACTGATACAAACCACAGGTCCTCTAACATCCAATGCTTTTCAGTTAAAAGCGAGAAACGTGTGAGCTTCGTGAACAATGTAGCTTCGTTTGAGCTGAAAAGTGACTGTGTTTACCTGAAACGAAGTCTTGCTTGAAGGAAGACACAGAGACTGGCAAGGAACTCCGTTTCTGAAGGGAAACACACAGCACAGTTCTCATCCATGAAACACACTCTGCTTAGAGCAAGAAGCACACTCTTGCTTTCTAGAGTCTCTAATACAAAGGGAAACGTGAGTGTGCTCAGAACAAAAGAACTGTGTTTCCTACACACACGGACCATATCTAGTTCAACTCTGTTTCTGAAACTCATACAAACCACAGGTCCTCTAACATCCAATGCTTTGCAGTGAAGAGCGAGAAACTTGTGAGCTTTGTGAACAATGTAGTTTCCTTTGAGCTGAAAAGTGACTGCGTTTACCTGATAAGAAATCTTGCTTGTAGGAAGACACAGAGCCTGGCATTGAACTCTGTTTCTGAAGTGAAACACACAGCACAGTTCTCATCCATGAAACACACTGTACTTTAGAGCAAGAAGCACGCTCTTGCTTTCTAGAGTCTCTAATACAGAGGGAAACGTGAGTGTGCTCAGAACAAAAGAACTGCGTTTTCTACACACGGACCATATCTAGTTCAACTGTGTTTCTGAAACTGATACAAACCACAGGTCCTCTAACATCCAATGCTTTTCATTTAAGACAGAGAAACGTGTGAGCTTTGTGAACAATGTAGCTTCCTTTGAGCTGAAAAGTGACTGCGTTTACCTGATAAGAAATCTTGCTTGTAGGAAGACACAGAGCCTGCCATTGAACTCCGTTTCTGAAGGGAAACACACAGCACAGTTCTTATCCATGAAACACACTCTGCTTTAGAGCAAGAAGCACGCTCTTGCTTTCTAGAGTCTCTAATACAAAGGGAAACGTGAGTGTGCTCAGAACAAAAGAACTGTGTTTCCTACACACACGAACCATATCTAGTTCAACTCTGTTTCTGAAACTGATACAAACCACAGGTCCTCTAACATCCAATGCTTTGCATTTAAGAGCGAGAAACGTGTGAGCTTTGTGAACAATGTAGCTTCGTTTGAGCGGAAAAGTGACTGCGTTTACCTGAAAAGAAGTCTTGCTTGTAGGAAGACAGAAAACCTGGCATTGAACTCCGTTTCTGAAGGGAAACACTCAGCACAGATCTCAACCATGAAACACACTCTTCTTTAGAGAAACAGGCACGCCGTTGCTTTCTAGCGTCTCTAACACAGAGGGAAACGTGAGTGTGCTCAGAACAAATGAACTGTGTTTCCTACACACACGGACCATATTTAGTTCAGCTCTGTTTATGAAACTGATACAAACCACAGGTCCTCTAACATCCAATGCTTTTCAGTTAAAAGTGAGAAACGTGTGAGCTTCGTGAACAATGTAGCTTCGTTTGAGGTGAAAAGTGACTGCGTTACCTAAAACGAAGTCTTGCTTGTAGGAAGACACAGAACCTGGCATTGAACTCCGTTTCTGAAGGGAAACACACAGCACAGTTCTCATCCATGAAACACACTCTACTTTAGAGCAAGAAGCACGCACTTGCTTTCTAGAGTCTCTAATACAGAAGGAAACGTGAGTGTGCTCAGAACAAAAGAACTGCGTTTCCTACACATGGACCATATCTAGTTCAACTGTGTTTCTGAAACAGATACAAACCACAAGTCCTCTAACATCCAATGCTTTGCAGTTAAGAGCGAGGAACGTGTGAGCTTCCCGAACAATGTAGATTCGTTGGAGCTGAAAAGTGACTGTGTTTACCTGAAACGAAGTCTTGCTTGTAGGAAGACACAGAGCATGGCATTGAACTCCATTTCTGAAGGGAAACACACAGCACAGTTCTCATCCATGAAACACACTCTGCTTTAGAGCAAGAAGCACGCTCTTGCGTTCTAGAGTCTCTAATACAGAGGGAAACGTGAGTGTGCTCAGAACAAAAGAACTGTGTTTCCTACACACACAGACCATATCTAGTTCAACTGTGTTTCTGAAACTGATACAAACCACAGGTCCTCTAACATCCAATGCGTTGCAGTGAAGAGCGAGAAACGTGTAAGCTTCGTAAACAATGTAGCTTTCGTAGGAGCTGAAAAGTGACTGCGTTTACCTGAAAAGAAGTCTTGCATGTAGGAAAACACAGAGCCTGGCATTGAATTCCATTTGTGAAGGAAAACACACAGCACAATTCTTATCCATGAAACACACTCTGCTTTAGAGCAAGAAGCACGCACTTGCTTTCTAGAGTCTCTAATACAGAGGGAAACGTGAGTGTGCTCAGAACAAAAGAACTGCGTTTCCTACACACGGACCATATCTAGTTCAACTGTGTTTCTGAAACTGATACAAACCACAGGTCCTCTAACATCCAATGCTTTTCATTTAAGAGCGAGAAACGTGTGAGCTTCGTGAACAATGTAGCTTCCTTTGAGCTGAAAATTGACTGCGTTTACCTGAAACGAAGTCTTGCTTGTAGGAAGACACAGAGCCTGCCATTGAACTCCGTTTCTGAAGGGAAACACACAGCACAGTTCTTATCCATGAAACACACTCTGCTTTAGAGCAAGAAGCACACTCTTGCTTTCTAGAGTCTCTAATACAAAGGGAAACGTGAGTGTGCTCAGAACAAAAGAACTGTGTTTCCTACACACACGGACCATATCTAGTTCAACTCTCTTTCTGAAACTGATACAAACCACAGGTCCTCTAACATCCAATGCTTTGCATTTAAGAGCGAGAAACGTGTGAGCTTTGTGAACAATGTAGCTTCGTTTGAGCTGAAAAGTGACTGCGTTTACCTGAAAAGAAGTCTTGCTTGTAGGAAGACAGAGAACCTGGCATTGAACTCCGTTTCTGAAGGGAAACACTCAGCACAGATCTCAACCATGAAACACACTCTGCTTTAGAGAAAGAGGCCCGCCGTTGCTTTCTAGAGTCTCTAACACAGAGGGAAACATGAGTGTGCTCAGAACAAATGAACTGTGTTTCCTACACACACGGACCATATTTAGTTCAGCTCTGTTTATGAAACTGATACAAACCACAGGTCCTCTAACATCCAATGCTTTTCAGTTAAAAGTGAGAAACGTGTGAGCTTCGTGAACAATGTAGCTTCGTTTGAGCTGAAAAGTGACTGCGTTACCTAAAACGAAGTCTTGCTTGTAGGAAGACACAGAACCTGGCATTGAACTCCGTTTCTGAAGGGAAACACACAGCACAGTTCTCATCCATGAAACACACTCTACTTTAGAGCAAGAAGCACGCACTTGCTTTCTAGAGTCTCTAATACAGAAGGAAACGTGAGTGTGCTCAGAACAAAAGAACTGCGTTTCCTACACATGGACCATATCTAGTTCAACTGTGTTTCTGAAACAGATACAAACCACAAGTCCTCTAACATCCAGTGCTTTTCATTTAAGAGCGAGAAACGTGTGAGCCTCGTGAACAATGTAGCTTCCTTTGAGCTGAAAAGTGACTGCGTTTACCTGAAATGAAGTCTTGCTTTTAGGAAGACACAGAACCTGGCATTGATCTCCGTTTCTGAAGGGAAACACACAGTACAGATCTCATCCATCAAACATACTCTGCTTTAGAGTAAGAGGCACGCCGTTGCTTTCTAGAGTCTCTAACACAGAGGGTAACGTGAGTGTGCTCAGAACAAATGAACTGTGTTTCCTACACACACGGACCATATTTAGTTCAGCTCTGTTTATGAAACTGATACAAACCACAGGTCCTCTAACATCCAATGCTTTTCAGTTAAAAGCGAGAAACGTGTGAGCTTCGTGAACAATGTAGCTTCGTTTGAGCTGAAAAGTGACTGCGTTTACCTGAAACGAAGTCTTGCTTGAAGGAAGACACAGAGACTGGCAAGGAACTCCGTTTCTGAAGGGAAACACACAGCACAGTTCTCATCCATGAAACACACTCTGCTTTAGAGCAAGAAGCACACTCTTGCTTTCTAGAGTCTCTAATACAAAGGGAAACGTGAGTGTGCTCAGAACAAAAGAACTGTGTTTCCTACACACACGGACCATATCTAGTTCAACTCTGTTTCTGAAACTCATACAAACCACAGGTCCTCTAACATCCAATGCTTTGCAGTGAAGAGCGAGAAACTTGTGAGTTTTGTGAACAATGTAGTTTCCTTTGAGCTGAAAAGTGACTGCGTTTACCTGATAAGAAATCTTGCTTGTAGGAAGACACAGAGCCTGGCATTGAACTCTGTTTCTGAAGTGAAACACACAGCACAGTTCTCATCCATGAAACACACTCTGCTTTAGAGCAAGAAGCACGCTCTTGCTTTCTAGAGTCTCTAATACAGAGGGAAACGTGAGTGTGCTCAGAACAAAAGAACTGCGTTTTCTACACACGGACCATATCTAGTTCAACTGTGTTTCTGAAACTGATACAAACCACAGGTCCTCTAACATCCAATGCTTTTCATTTAAGAGAGAGAAACGTGTGAGCTTCGTGAACAATGTAGCTTCCTTTGAGCTGAAAAGTGACTGCGTTTACCTGAAATGAAGTCTTGCTTGTAGGAAGACACAGAGCCTGCCATTGAACTCCGTTTCTGAAGGGAAACACACAGCACAGTTCTTATCCATGAAACACACTCTGCTTTAGAGCAAGAAGCATGCTCTTGCTTTCTAGAGTCTCTAATACAAAGGGAAACGTGAGTGTGCTCAGAACAAAAGAACTGTGTTTCCTACACACACGAACCATATCTAGTTCAACTCTGTTTCTGAAACTGATACAAACCACAGGAACTCTAACATCCAATGCTTTGCATTTAAGAGCGAGAAACGTGTAAGCTTCGTGAACAATGTAGCTTCCTTTGAGCTGAAAAGTGACTGCGTTTACCTGAAAAGAAGTCTTGCTTTTAGGAAGACACAGAACCTGGCATTGAACTCCGTTTCTGAAGGGAAACACACAGCACAGATCTCATCCATGAAACACACTCTGCTTTAGAGTAAGAGGCACACTCTTGCTTTCTAGAGTCTCTAACACAGAGGGAAACGTGAGTGTGCTCAGAATAAAGAACTGTGTTTCTTACACACACGGAATATCTCTAGTTCAACTCTGCTTCTGAAACTCATACAAAACACAAGTCCTCTAACATCCAATGCTTTGCAGTTAAGGGCGAGGAACGTGTGAGCTTCCCGCACAATGTAGCTTCGTTGGAGCTGAAAAGTGACTGTGTTTACCTGAAACGAAGTCTTGCTTGTAGGAAGACACAGAGCATGGCATTGAACTCCATTTGTGAAGGGAAACACACAGCACAGTTCTCATCCATGAAACACACTCTGCTTTAGAGCAAGAAGCACGCTCTTGCGTTCTAGAGTCTCTAATACAGAGGGAAACGTGAGTGTGCTCAGAACAAAAGAACTGTGTTTCCTACACACACAGACCATATCTAGTACAACTGTGTTTCTGAAACTGATACAAACCACAGGTCCTCTAACATCCAATGCTTTGCAGTGAAGAACGAGAAACGTGTAAGCTTCGTGAACAATGTAGCTTTCGTAGGAGCTGAAAAGTGACTGCGTATACCTTAAACGAAGTCTTGCATGTAGGAAAACACAGAGCCTGCCATTGAATTCCATTTGTGAAGGAAAACACACAGCACAATTCTTATCCATGAAACACACTCTGCTTTAGAGCAAGAAGCACGCACTTGCTTTCTAGAGTCTCTAATACAGAGGGAAATGTGAGTGTGCTCAGAACAAAAGAACTGCGTTTCCTACACACGGACCATATCTAGTTCAACTGTGTTTCTGAAACTGATACAAACCACAGGTCCTCTAACATCCAATGCTTTTCATTTAAGAGCGAGAAACGTGTGAGCTTCGTGAACAATGTAGCTTCCTTTGAGCTGAAAAGTGACTGCGTTTACCTGAAACGAAGTCTTGCTTGTAGGAAGACACAGAGCCTGCCATTGAACTCCGTTTCTGAAGGGAAACACACAGCACAGTTCTTATCCATGAAACACACTCTGCTTTAGAGCAAGAAGCATGCTCTTGCTTTCTAGAGTCTCTAATACAAAGGGAAACGTGAGTGTGCTCAGAACAAAAGAACTGTGTTTCCTACACACACGAACCATATCTAGTTCAACTCTGTTTCTGAAACTGATACAAACCACAGGTCCTCTAACATCCAATGCTTTGCATTTAAGAGCGAGAAACGTGTGAGCTTTGTGAACAATGTAGCTTCGTTTGAGCGGAAAAGTGACTGCGTTTACCTGAAAAGAAGTCTTGCTTGTAGGAAGACAGAAAACCTGGCATTGAACTCCGTTTCTCAAGGGAAACACTCAGCACAGATCTCAACCATGAAACACACTCTGCTTTAGAGAAAGAGGCACGCCGTTGCTTTCTAGCGTCTCTAACACAGAGGGAAACGTGAGTGTGCTCAGAACAAATGAACTGTGTTTCCTACACACACGGACCATATTTAGTTCAGCTCTGTTTATGAAACTGATACAAACCACAGGTCCTCTAACATCCAATGCTTTTCAGTTAAAAGTGAGAAACGTGTGAGCTTCGTGAACAATGTAGCTTCGTTTGAGCTGAAAAGTGACTGCGTTACCTAAAACGAAGTCTTGCTTGTAGGAAGACACAGAACCTGGCATTGAACTCCGTTTCTGAAGGGAAACACACAGCACAGTTCTCATCCATGAAACACACTCTACTTTAGAGCAAGAAGCACGCACTTGCTTTCTAGAGTCTCTAATACAGAAGGAAACGTGAGTGTGCTCAGAACAAAAGAACTGCGTTTCCTACACATGGACCATATCTAGTTCAACTGTGTTTCTGAAACAGATACAAACCACAAGTCCTCTAACATCCAATGCTTTGCAGTTAAGAGCGAGGAACCTGTGAGCTTCCCGAACAATGTAGATTCGTTGGAGCTGAAAAGTGACTGTGTTTACCTGAAACGAAGTCTTGCTTGTAGGAAGACACAGAGCATGGCATTGAACTCCATTTCTGAAGGGAAACACACAGCACAGTTCTCATCCATGAAACACACTCTGCTTTAGAGCAAGAAGCACGCTCTTGCGTTCTAGAGTCTCTAATACAGAGGGAAACGTGAGTGTGCTCAGAACAAAAGAACTGTGTTTCCTACACACACAGACCATATCTAGTTCAACTGTGTTTCTGAAACTGATACAAACCACAGGTCCTCTAACATCCAATGCTTTGCAGTGAAGAGCGAGAAACGTGTAAGCTTCGTAAACAATGTAGCTTTCGTAGGAGCTGAAAAGTGACTGCATTTACCTGAAAAGAAGTCTTGCATGTAGGAAAACACAGAGCCTGGCATTGAATTCCATTTGTGAAGGAAAACACACAGCACAATTCTTATCCATGAAACACACTCTGCTTTAGAGCAAGAAGCACACACTTGCTTTCTAGAATCTCTAATACAGAGGGAAACGTGAGTGTGCTCAGAACAAAAGAACTGCGTTTCCTACACACGGACCATATCTAGTTCAACTGTGTTTCTGAAACTGATACAAACCACAGGTCCTCTAACATCCAATGCTTTGCATTTAAGAGCGAGAAATGTGTGAGCTTTGTGAAGAATGTAGCTTCGTTTGAGCTGAAAAGTGACTGCGTTACCTAAAACGAAGTCTTGCTTGTAGGAAGACACAGAACCTGGCATTGAACTCCGTTTCTGAAGGGAAACACACAGCACAGTTCTCATCCATGAAACACACTCTACTTTAGAGCAAGAAGCACGCACTTGCTTTCTAGAGTCTCTAATACAGAAGGAAACGTGAGTGTGCTCAGAACAAAAGAACTGCGTTTCCTACACATGGACCATATCTAGTTCAACTCTGTTCCTGAAACTCATACAAACCACAAGTCCTCTAACATCCAATGCTTTGCAGTGAAGAGCGAGAAACATGTAAGCATCGTGAACAATGTAGCTTTGTTTGAGCTGAAAAGTGACTGTGTTTACCTAAAACGAAGTCTTGCCTGTAGGAAGACACAGAACCTGGCATTGAAGTCCGTTTCTGAAGGGAAACACACAGCACAGTTCTCATCCATGAAACACACTCTGCTTTAGAGCAAGAAGCACACTCTTGCTTTCTAGAGTCTCTAATACAAAGGGAAACGTGAGTGTGCTCAGAACAAAAGAACTGTGTTTCCTACACACACGGACCATATCTAGTTCAACTCTGTTTCTGAAACTGATACAAACCACAGGTCCTCTAACATCCAATGCTTTGCATTTAAGAGCGAGAAACGTGTGAGCTTTGTGAACAATGTAGCTTCGTTTGAGCTGAAAAGTGACTGCGTATACGTGAAAGGAAGTCTTGCATGTAGGAAGACGCAGAGCCTGGCATTGAATTCCATTTCTGAAGGGAAACACACAGCACAGTTCTTATCCATGAAACACACTCTGCTTTAGAGCAAGAAGCACGCACTTGCTTTCTAGAGTCTCTAATACAAAGGGAAACGTGAGTGTGCTCAGAACAAAAGAATTGTGTTTCCCACACACAAGGATCATATCTAGTTCAACTCTGTTCATGAAACTGATACAAACCACAGGTCTTCTAACATCCAATGCTTTTCAGTTAAAAGCGAGAAATGTGTGAGCTTCGTGAACAATGTAGCTTCGTTTGAGCTGAAAAGTGACTGCGTTTACCTGAAACAAAGTCTTGCTTGTTGGAAGACACAGAGCATGGCATTGAACTCCGCTTCTGAAGGGAAACACACAGCACAGTTCTCATCCATGAAACACACTCTGCTTTAGAATGAGAAGCATGCTCTTGCTTTCTAGAGTCTCTAATACAGAGGGAAACGTGAGTGTGCTCAGAACAAAAGAACTGCGTTTCCTACACACGGACCATATCTAGTTCAACTGTGTTTCTGAAACTGATACAAACCACAGGTCCTCTAACACCCTATGCTTTTCAGTTCAGAGCGAGAAACGTGTGAGCTTCGTGAACAATGTAGTTTCGTTTGAGCTGAAAAGTGACTGCGTTTACCTGAAACGAAGTCTTGCTTGTAGGAAGACACAGAGCATGGCATTGAACTCCGTTTCTGAAGGGAAACACACAGCACAGTTCTAATCCATGAAACACACTCTGCTTTAGAGCAAGAAGCACGCTCTTGCGTTCTAGAGTCTCTAATACAGAGGGAAACGTGAGTGTGCTCAGAACAAAAGAACTGTGTTTCCTACACACAGAGACCATATCTAGTTCAATTGTGTTTCTGAAACTGATACAAACCACAGGTCCTCTAACATCCAATGCTTTGCAGTGAAGAGCGAGAAACTTGTGAGCTTCGTGAACAATGTAGCTTCCTTTGAGCTGAAAAGTGACTGCGTTTACCTGATAAGAAATCTTGCTTGTAGGAAGACACAGAGCCTGGCATTTAACTCTGTTTCTGAAGTGAAACACACAGCACAGTTCTCATCCATGAAACACACTGTACTTTAGAGCAAGAAGCACGCTCTTGCTTTCTAGAGTCTCTAATACAGAGGGAAACGTGAGTGTGCTCAGAACAAAAGAACTGCGTTTCCTACACACGGACCATATCTAGTTCAACTGTGTTTCTGAAACTGATACAAACCACAGGTCCTCTAACATCCAATGCTTTTCATTTAAGAGAGAGAAACGTGTGAGCTTCGTGAACAATGTAGCTTCGTTTGAGCTGAAAAGTGACTGCGTATACGTGAAAGGAAGTCTTGCATGTAGGAAGACGCAGAGCCTGGCATTGAATTCCATTTCTGAAGGGAAACACACAGCACAGTTCTTATCCATGAAACACACTCTGCTTTAGAGCAAGAAGCACGCACTTGCTTTCTAGAGTCTCTAATACAAAGGGAAACGTGAGTGTGCTCAGAACAAAAGAATTGTGTTTCCCACACACAAGGATCATATCTAGTTCAACTCTGTTCATGAAACTGATACAAACCACAGGTCTTCTAACATCCAATGCTTTTCAGTTAAAAGCGAGAAATGTGTGAGCTTCGTGAACAATGTAGCTTCGTTTGAGCTGAAAAGTGACTGCGTTTACCTGAAACAAAGTCTTGCTTGTTGGAAGACACAGAGCATGGCATTGAACTCAGCTTCTGAAGGGAAACACACAGCACAGTTCTCATCCATGAAACACACTCTGCTTTAGAATGAGAAGCATGCTCTTGCTTTCTAGAGTCTCTAATACAGAGGGAAACGTGAGTGTGCTCAGAACAAAAGAACTGCGTTTCCTACACACGGACCATATCTAGTTCAACTGTGTTTCTGAAACTGATACAAACCACAGGTCCTCTAACACCCTATGCTTTTCAGTTCAGAGCGAGAAACGTGTGAGCTTCGTGAACAATGTAGTTTCGTTTGAGCTGAAAAGTGACTGCGTTTACCTGAAACGAAGTCTTGCTTGTAGGAAGACACAGAGCATGGCATTGAACTCCGTTTCTGAAGGGAAACACACAGCACAGTTCTAATCCATGAAACACACTCTGCTTTAGAGCAAGAAGCACGCTCTTGCGTTCTAGAGTCTCTAATACAGAGGGAAACGTGAGTGTGCTCAGAACAAAAGAACTGTGTTTCCTACACACACAGACCATATCTAGTTCAATTGTGTTTCTGAAACTGATACAAACCACAGGTCCTCTAACATCCAATGCTTTGCAGTGAAGAGCGAGAAACTTGTGAGCTTCGTGAACAATGTAGCTTCCTTTGAGCTGAAAAGTGACTGCGTTTACCTGATAAGAAATCTTGCTTGTAGGAAGACACAGAGCCTGGCATTTAACTCTGTTTCTGAAGTGAAACACACAGCACAGTTCTCATCCATGAAACACACTGTACTTTAGAGCAAGAAGCACGCTCTTGCTTTCTAGAGTCTCTAATACAGAGGGAAACGTGAGTGTGCTCAGAACAAAAGAACTGCGTTTCCTACACACGGACCATATCTAGTTCAACTGTGTTTCTGAAACTGATACAAACCACAGGTCCTCTAACATCCAATGCTTTTCATTTAAGAGAGAGAAACGTGTGAGCTTCGTGAACAATGTAGCTTCCTTTGAGCTGAAAAGTGACTGCGTTTACCTGAAACGAAGTCTTGCTTGTAGGAAGACACAGAGCCTGCCATTGAACTCCGTTTCTGAAGGGAAACACACAGCACAGTTCTTATCCATGAAACACACTCTGCTTTAGAGCAAGAAGCATGCTCTTGCTTTCTAGAGTCTCTAATACAAAGGGAAACGTGAGTGTGCTCAGAACAAAAGAACTGTGTTTCCTACACACACGAACCATATCTAGTTCAACTCTGTTTCTGAAACTGATACAAACCACAGGTCCTCTAACATCCAATGCTTTGCATTTAAGAGCGAGAAACGTGTGAGCTTTGTGAACAATGTAGCTTCGTTTGAGCGGAAAAGTGACTGCGTTTACCTGAAAAGAAGTCTTGCTTGTAGGAAGACAGAAAACCTGGCATTGAACTCCGTTTCTGAAGGGAAACACTCAGCACAGATCTCGACCATGAAACACACTCTGCTTTAGAGAAAGAGGCACGCCGTTGCTTTCTAGCGTCTCTAACACAGAGGGAAACGTGAGTGTGCTCAGAACAAAAGAACTGCGTTTCCTACACATGGACCATATCTAGTTCAACTGTGTTTCTGAAACAGATACAAACCACAAGTCCTCTAACATCCAATGCTTTGCAGTTAAGAGCGAGGAACGTGTGAGCTTCCCGAACAATGTAGATTCGTTGGAGCTGAAAAGTGACTGTGTTTACCTGAAATGAAGTCTTGCTTGTAGGAAGACACAGAGCATGGCATTGAACTCCATTTCTGAAGGGAAACACACAGCACAGTTCTCATCCATGAAACACACTCTGCTTTAGAGCAAGAAGCACGCTCTTGCGTTCTAGAGTCTCTAATACAGAGGGAAACGTGAGTGTGCTCAGAACAAAAGAACTGTGTTTCCTACACACACAGACCATATCTAGTTCAACTGTGTTTCTGAAACTGATACAAACCACAGGTCCTCTAACATCCAATGCTTTGCAGTGAAGAGCGAGAAACGTGTAAGCTTCGTAAACAATGTAGCTTTCGTAGGAGCTGAAAAGTGACTGCGTTTACCTGAAAAGAAGTCTTGCATGTAGGAAAACACAGAGCCTGGCATTGAATTCCATTTGTGAAGGAAAACACACAGCACAATTCTTATCCATGAAACACACTCTGCTTTAGAGCCAGAAGCACGCACTTGCTTTCTAGAATCTCTAATACAGAGGGAAACGTGAGTGTGCTCAGAACAAAAGAACTGCGTTTCCTACACACGGACCATATCTAGTTCAACTGTGTTTCTGAAACTGATACAAACCACAGGTCCTCTAACATCCAATGCTTTGCATTTAAGAGCGAGAAATGTGTGAGCATTGTGAAGAATGTAGCTTCATTTGAGCTGAAAAGTGACTGCGTTACCTAAAACGAAGTCTTGCTTGTAGGAAGACACAGAACCTGGCATTGAACTCCGTTTCTGAAGGGAAACACACAGCACAGTTCTCATCCATGAAACACACTCTACTTTAGAGCAAGAAGCACGCACTTGCTTTCTAGAGTCTCTAATACAGAAGGAAACGTGAGTGTGCTCAGAACAAAAGAACTGCGTTTCCTACACATGGACCATATCTAGTTCAACTCTGTTCCTGAAACTCATACAAACCACAAGTCCTCTAACATCCAATGCTTTGCAGTGAAGAGCGAGAAACATGTAAGCATCGTGAACAATGTAGCTTTGTTTGAGCTGAAAAGTGACTGCGTTTACCTAAAACGAAGTCTTGCCTGTAGGAAGACACAGAACCTGGCATTATAGTCCGTTTCTGAAGGGAAACACACAGCACAGTTCTTATCCATGAAACACACTCTGCTTTAGAGCAAGAAGCATGCTCTTGCTTTCTAGAGTCTCTAATACAAGGGAAACGTGAGTGTGCTCAGAACAAAAGAACTGTGTTTCCTACACACACGAACCATATCTAGTTCAACTCTGTTTCTGAAACTGATACAAACCACAGGTCCTCTAACATCCAATGCTTTGCAGTGAAGAGCGAGAAACGTGTGAGCTTTGTGAACAATGTAGCTTCGTTTGAGCGGAAAAGTGACTGCGTTTACCTGAAAAGAAGTCTTGCTTGTAGGAAGACAGAAAACCTGGCATTGAACTCCGTTTCTGAAGGGAAACACTCAGCACAGATCTCAACCATGAAACACACTCTGCTTTAGAGAAAGAGGCACGCCGTTGCTTTCTAGCGTCTCTAACACAGAGGGAAACGTGAGTGTGCTCAGAACAAATGAACTGTGTTTCCTACACACACGGACCATATTTAGTTCAGCTCTGTTTATGAAACTGATACAAACCACAGGTCCTCTAACATCCAATGCTTTTCAGTTAAAAGTGAGAAACGTGTGAGCTTCGTGAACAATGTAGCTTCGTTTGAGCTGAAAAGTGACTGCGTTACCTAAAACGAAGTCTTGCTTGTAGGAAGACACAGAACCTGGCATTGAACTCCGTTTCTGAAGGGAAACACTCAGCACAGATCTCGACCATGAAACACACTCTGCTTTAGAGAAAGAGGCACGCCGTTGCTTTCTAGCGTCTCTAACACAGAGGGAAACGTGAGTGTGCTCAGAACAAAAGAACTGCGTTTCCTACACATGGACCATATCTAGTTCAACTGTGTTTCTGAAACAGATACAAACCACAAGTCCTCTAACATCCAATGCTTTGCAGTTAAGAGCGAGGAACGTGTGAGCTTCCCGAACAATGTAGATTCGTTGGAGCTGAAAAGTGACTGTGTTTACCTGAAATGAAGTCTTGCTTGTAGGAAGACACAGAGCATGGCATTGAACTCCATTTCTGAAGGGAAACACACAGCACAGTTCTCATCCATGAAACACACTCTGCTTTAGAGCAAGAAGCACGCTCTTGCGTTCTAGAGTCTCTAATACAGAGGGAAACGTGAGTGTGCTCAGAACAAAAGAACTGTGTTTCCTACACACACAGACCATATCTAGTTCAACTGTGTTTCTGAAACTGATACAAACCACAGGTCCTCTAACATCCAATGCTTTGCAGTGAAGAGCGAGAAACGTGTAAGCTTCGTAAACAATGTAGCTTTCGTAGGAGCTGAAAAGTGACTGCGTTTACCTGAAAAGAAGTCTTGCATGTAGGAAAACACAGAGCCTGGCATTGAATTCCATTTGTGAAGGAAAACACACAGCACAATTCTTATCCATGAAACACACTCTGCTTTAGAGCCAGAAGCACGCACTTGCTTTCTAGAATCTCTAATACAGAGGGAAACGTGAGTGTGCTCAGAACAAAAGAACTGCGTTTCCTACACACGGACCATATCTAGTTCAACTGTGTTTCTGAAACTGATACAAACCACAGGTCCTCTAACATCCAATGCTTTGCATTTAAGAGCGAGAAATGTGTGAGCATTGTGAAGAATGTAGCTTCATTTGAGCTGAAAAGTGACTGCGTTACCTAAAACGAAGTCTTGCTTGTAGGAAGACACAGAACCTGGCATTGAACTCCGTTTCTGAAGGGAAACACACAGCACAGTTCTCATCCATGAAACACACTCTACTTTAGAGCAAGAAGCACGCACTTGCTTTCTAGAGTCTCTAATACAGAAGGAAACGTGAGTGTGCTCAGAACAAAAGAACTGCGTTTCCTACACATGGACCATATCTAGTTCAACTCTGTTCCTGAAACTCATACAAACCACAAGTCCTCTAACATCCAATGCTTTGCAGTGAAGAGCGAGAAACATGTAAGCATCGTGAACAATGTAGCTTTGTTTGAGCTGAAAAGTGACTGCGTTTACCTAAAACGAAGTCTTGCCTGTAGGAAGACACAGAACCTGGCATTATAGTCCGTTTCTGAAGGGAAACACACAGCACAGTTCTTATCCATGAAACACACTCTGCTTTAGAGCAAGAAGCATGCTCTTGCTTTCTAGAGTCTCTAATACAAGGGAAACGTGAGTGTGCTCAGAACAAAAGAACTGTGTTTCCTACACACACGAACCATATCTAGTTCAACTCTGTTTCTGAAACTGATACAAACCACAGGTCCTCTAACATCCAATGCTTTGCAGTGAAGAGCGAGAAACGTGTGAGCTTTGTGAACAATGTAGCTTCGTTTGAGCGGAAAAGTGACTGCGTTTACCTGAAAAGAAGTCTTGCTTGTAGGAAGACAGAAAACCTGGCATTGAACTCCGTTTCTGAAGGGAAACACTCAGCACAGATCTCAACCATGAAACACACTCTGCTTTAGAGAAAGAGGCACGCCGTTGCTTTCTAGCGTCTCTAACACAGAGGGAAACGTGAGTGTGCTCAGAACAAATGAACTGTGTTTCCTACACACACGGACCATATTTAGTTCAGCTCTGTTTATGAAACTGATACAAACCACAGGTCCTCTAACATCCAATGCTTTTCAGTTAAAAGTGAGAAACGTGTGAGCTTCGTGAACAATGTAGCTTCGTTTGAGCTGAAAAGTGACTGCGTTACCTAAAACGAAGTCTTGCTTGTAGGAAGACACAGAACCTGGCATTGAACTCCGTTTCTGAAGGGAAACACACAGCACAGTTCTCATCCATGAAACACACTCTACTTTAGAGCAAGAAGCACGCACTTGCTTTCTAGAGTCTCTAATACAGAAGGAAACGTGAGTGTGCTCAGAACAAAAGAACTGCGTTTCCTACACATGGACCATATCTAGTTCAACTGTGTTTCTGAAACAGATACAAACCACAAGTCCTCTAACATCCAATGCTTTGCAGTTAAGAGCGAGGAACGTGTGAGCTTCCCGAACAATGTAGATTCGTTGGAGCTGAAAAGTGACTGTGTTTACCTGAAACGAAGTCTTGCTTGTAGGAAGACACAGAGCATGGCATTGAACTCCATTTCTGAAGGGAAACACACAGCACAGTTCTCATCCATGAAACACACTCTGCTTTAGAGCAAGAAGCACGCTCTTGCGTTCTAGAGTCTCTAATACAGAGGGAAACGTGAGTGTGCTCAGAACAAAAGAACTGTGTTTCCTACACACACAGACCATATCTAGTTCAACTGTGTTTCTGAAACTGATACAAACCACAGGTCCTCTAACATCCAATGCTTTGCAGTGAAGAGCGAGAAACGTGTAAGCTTCGTAAACAATGTAGCTTTCGTAGGAGCTGAAAAGTGACTGCGTTTACCTGAAAAGAAGTCTTCAATGTAGGAAAACACAGAGCCTGGCATTGAATTCCATTTGTGAAGGAAAACACACAGCACAATTCTTATCCATGAAACACACTCTGCTTTAGAGCCAGAAGCACGCACTTGCTTTCTAGAATCTCTAATACAGAGGGAAACGTGAGTGTGCTCAGAACAAAAGAACTGCGTTTCCTACACACGGACCATATCTAGTTCAACTGTGTTTCTGAAACTGATACAAACCACAGGTCCTCTAACATCCAATGCTTTGCATTTAAGAGCGAGAAATGTGTGAGCATTGTGAAGAATGTAGCTTCGTTTGAGCTGAAAAGTGACTGCGTTACCTAAAACGAAGTCTTGCTTGTAGGAAGACACAGAACCTGGCATTGAACTCCGTTTCTGAAGGGAAACACACAGCACAGTTCTCATCCATGAAACACACTCTACTTTAGAGCAAGAAGCACGCACTTGCTTTCTAGAGTCTCTAATACAGAAGGAAACGTGAGTGTGCTCAGAACAAAAGAACTGCGTTTCCTACACATGGACCATATCTAGTTCAACTCTGTTCCTGAAACTCATACAAACCACAAGTCCTCTAACATCCAATGCTTTGCAGTGAAGAGCGAGAAACATGTAAGCATTGTGAACAATGTAGCTTTGTTTGAGCTGAAAAGTGACTGCGTTTACCTAAAACGAAGTCTTGCCTGTAGGAAGACACAGAACCTGGCATTGAAGTCCGTTTCTGAAGGGAAACACACAGCACAGTTCTCATCCATGAAACACACTCTGCTTTAGAGCAAGAAGCACACTCTTGCTTTCTAGAGTCTCTAATACAAAGGGAAACGTGAGTGTGCTCAGAACAAAAGAACTGTGTTTCCTACACACACGGACCATATCTAGTTCAACTCTGTTTCTGAAACTGATACAAACCACAGGTCCTCTAACATCCAATGCTTTGCATTTAACAGCGAGAAACGTGTGAGCTTTGTGAACAATGTAGCTTCGTTTGAGCTGAAAAGTGACTGCGTATACGTGAAAGGAAGTCTTGCATGTAGGAAGACACAGAGCCTGGCATTGAATTCCATTTCTGAAGGGAAACACACAGCACAGTTCTTATCCATGAAACACACTCTGCTTTAGAGCAAGAAGCACGCACTTGCTTTCTAGAGTCTCTAATACAAAGGGAAACGTGAGTGTGCTCAGAACAAAAGAATTGTGTTTCCCACACACACGGATCATATCTAGTTCAACTCTGTTCATGAAACTGATACAAACCACAGGTCTTCTAACATCCAATGCTTTTCAGTTAAAAGCGAGAAATGTGTGAGCTTCGTGAACAATGTAGCTTCGTTTGAGCTGAAAAGTGACTGCGTTTACCTGAAACAAAGTCTTGCTTGTTGGAAGACACAGAGCATGGCATTGAACTCCGTTTCTGAAGGGAAACACACAGCACAGTTCTAATCCATGAAACACACTCTGCTTTAGAGCAAGAAGCACGCTCTTGCGTTCTAGAGTCTCTAATACAGAGGGAAACGTGAGTGTGCTCAGAACAAAAGAACTGTGTTTCCTACACACACAGACCATATCTAGTTCAATTGTGTTTCTGAAACTGATACAAACCACAGGTCCTCTAACATCCAATGCTTTGCAGTGAAGAGCGAGAAACTTGTGAGCTTTGTGAACAATGTAGCTTCCTTTGAGCTGAAATGTGACTGCGTTTACCTGATAAGAAATCTTGCTTGTAGGAAGACACAGAGCCTGGCATTTAACTCTGTTTCTGAAGTGAAACACACAGCACAGTTCTCATCCATGAAACACACTGTACTTTAGAGCAAGAAGCACGCTCTTGCTTTCTAGAGTCTCTAATACAGAGGGAAACGTGAGTGTGCTCAGAACAAAAGAACTGCGTTTCCTACACACGGACCATATCTAGTTCAACTGTGTTTCTGAAACTGATACAAACCACAGGTCCTCTAACATCCAATGCTTTTCATTTAAGAGAGAGAAACGTGTGAGCTTCGTGAACAATGTAGCTTCCTTTGAGCTGAAAAGTGACTGCGTTTACCTGAAACGAAGTCTTGCTTGTAGGAAGACACAGAGCCTGCCATTGAACTCCGTTTCTGAAGGGAAACACACAGCACAGTTCTTATCCATGAAACACACTCTGCTTTAGAGCAAGAAGCATGCTCTTGCTTTCTAGAGTCTCTAATACAAAGGGAAACGTGAGTGTGCTCAGAACAAAAGAACTGTGTTTCCTACACACACGGACCATATCTAGTTCAACTCTGTTTCTGAAACTGATACAAACCACAGGTCCTCTAACAAACAATGCTTTGCATTTAAGAGCGAGAAACGTGTGAGCTTTGTGAACAATGTAGCTTCGTTTGAGCGGAAAAGTGACTGCGTTTACCTGAAAAGAAGTCTTGCTTGTAGGAAGACAGAGAACCTGGCATTGAACTCCGTTTCTGAAGGGAAACACTCAGCACAGATCTCAACCATGAAACACACTCTGCTTTAGAGAAAGAGGCACGCCGTTGCTTTCTAGCGTCTCTAACACAGAGGGAAACATGAGTGTGCTCAGAACAAATGAACTGTGTTTCCTACACACACGGACCATATTTAGTTCAGCTCTGTTTATGAAACTGATACAAACCACAGGTCCTCTAACCTCCAATGCTTTTCAGTTAAAAGTGAGAAACGTGTGAGCTTCGTGAACAATGTAGCTTCGTTTGAGCTGAAAAGTGACTGCGTTACCTAAAACGAAGTCTTGCTTGTAGGAAGACACAGAACCTGGCATTGAAGTCCGTTTCTGAAGGGAAACACACAGCACAGTTCTCATCCATGAAACACACTCTACTTTAGAGCAAGAAGCACGCACTTGCTTTCTAGAGTCTCTAATACAGAAGGAAACGTGAGTGTGCTCAGAACAAAAGAACTGCGTTTCCTACACATGGACCATATCTAGTTCAACTGTGTTTCTGAAACAGATACAAACCACAAGTCCTCTAACATCCAATGCTTTGCAGTTAAGAGCGAGGAACGTGTGAGCTTCCCGAACAATGTAGATTCGTTGGAGCTGAAAAGTGACTGTGTTTACCTGAAACGAAGTCTTGCTTGTAGGAAGACACAGAGCATGGCATTGAACTCCATTTCTGAAGGGAAACACACAGCACAGTTCTCATCCATGAAACACACTCTGCTTTAGAGCAAGAAGCACGCTCTTGCGTTCTAGAGTCTCTAATACAGAGGGAAACGTGAGTGTGCTCAGAACAAAAGAACTGTGTTTCCTACACACACAGACCATATCTAGTTCAACTGTGTTTCTGAAACTGATACAAACCACAGGTCCTCTAACATCCAATGCTTTGCAGTGAAGAGCGAGAAACGTGTAAGCTTCGTAAACAATGTAGCTTTCGTAGGAGCTGAAAAGTGACTGCGTTTACCTGAAAAGAAGTCTTCAATGTAGGAAAACACAGAGCCTGGCATTGAATTCCATTTGTGAAGGAAAACACACAGCACAATTCTTATCCATGAAACACACTCTGCTTTAGAGCCAGAAGCACGCACTTGCTTTCTAGAATCTCTAATACAGAGGGAAACGTGAGTGTGCTCAGAACAAAAGAACTGCGTTTCCTACACACGGACCATATCTAGTTCAACTGTGTTTCTGAAACTGATACAAACCACAGGTCCTCTAACATCCAATGCTTTGCATTTAAGAGCGAGAAATGTGTGAGCATTGTGAAGAATGTAGCTTCGTTTGAGCTGAAAAGTGACTGCGTTACCTAAAACGAAGTCTTGCTTGTAGGAAGACACAGAACCTGGCATTGAACTCCGTTTCTGAAGGGAAACACACAGCACAGTTCTCATCCATGAAACACACTCTACTTTAGAGCAAGAAGCACGCACTTGCTTTCTAGAGTCTCTAATACAGAAGGAAACGTGAGTGTGCTCAGAACAAAAGAACTGCGTTTCCTACACATGGACCATATCTAGTTCAACTCTGTTCCTGAAACTCATACAAACCACAAGTCCTCTAACATCCAATGCTTTGCAGTGAAGAGCGAGAAACATGTAAGCATTGTGAACAATGTAGCTTTGTTTGAGCTGAAAAGTGACTGCGTTTACCTAAAACGAAGTCTTGCCTGTAGGAAGACACAGAACCTGGCATTGAAGTCCGTTTCTGAAGGGAAACACACAGCACAGTTCTCATCCATGAAACACACTCTGCTTTAGAGCAAGAAGCACACTCTTGCTTTCTAGAGTCTCTAATACAAAGGGAAACGTGAGTGTGCTCAGAACAAAAGAACTGTGTTTCCTACACACACGGACCATATCTAGTTCAACTCTGTTTCTGAAACTGATACAAACCACAGGTCCTCTAACATCCAATGCTTTGCATTTAACAGCGAGAAACGTGTGAGCTTTGTGAACAATGTAGCTTCGTTTGAGCTGAAAAGTGACTGCGTATACGTGAAAGGAAGTCTTGCATGTAGGAAGACACAGAGCCTGGCATTGAATTCCATTTCTGAAGGGAAACACACAGCACAGTTCTTATCCATGAAACACACTCTGCTTTAGAGCAAGAAGCACGCACTTGCTTTCTAGAGTCTCTAATACAAAGGGAAACGTGAGTGTGCTCAGAACAAAAGAATTGTGTTTCCCACACACACGGATCATATCTAGTTCAACTCTGTTCATGAAACTGATACAAACCACAGGTCTTCTAACATCCAATGCTTTTCAGTTAAAAGCGAGAAATGTGTGAGCTTCGTGAACAATGTAGCTTCGTTTGAGCTGAAAAGTGACTGCGTTTACCTGAAACAAAGTCTTGCTTGTTGGAAGACACAGAGCATGGCATTGAACTCCGCTTCTGAAGGGAAACATACAGCACAGTTCTCATCCATGAAACACACTCTGCTTTAGAATGAGAAGCATGCTCTTGCTTTCTAGAGTCTCTAATACAGAGGGAAACGTGAGTGTGCTCAGAACAAAAGAACTGCGTTTCCTACACACGGACCATATCTAGTTCAACTGTGTTTCTGAAACTGATACAAACCACAGGTCCTCTAACACCCTATGCTTTTCAGTTCAGAGCGAGAAACGTGTGAGCTTCGTGAACAATGTAGTTTCGTTTGAGCTGAAAAGTGACTGCGTTTACCTGAAACGAAGTCTTGCTTGTAGGAAGACACAGAGCATGGCATTGAACTCCGTTTCTGAAGGGAAACACACAGCACAGTTCTAATCCATGAAACACACTCTGCTTTAGAGCAAGAAGCACGCTCTTGCGTTCTAGAGTCTCTAATACAGAGGGAAACGTGAGTGTGCTCAGAACAAAAGAACTGTGTTTCCTACACACACAGACCATATCTAGTTCAATTGTGTTTCTGAAACTGATACAAACCACAGGTCCTCTAACATCCAATGCTTTGCAGTGAAGAGCGAGAAACTTGTGAGCTTTGTGAACAATGTAGCTTCCTTTGAGCTGAAAAGTGACTGCGTTTACCTGATAAGAAATCTTGCTTGTAGGAAGACACAGAGCCTGGCATTTAACTCTGTTTCTGAAGTGAAACACACAGCACAGTTCTCATCCATGAAACACACTGTACTTTAGAGCAAGAAGCACGCTCTTGCTTTCTAGAGTCTCTAATACAGAGGGAAACGTGAGTGTGCTCAGAACAAAAGAACTGCGTTTCCTACACACGGACCATATCTAGTTCAACTGTGTTTCTGAAACTGATACAAACCACAGGTCCTCTAACATCCAATGCTTTTCATTTAAGAGAGAGAAACGTGTGAGCTTCGTGAACAATGTAGCTTCCTTTGAGCTGAAAAGTGACTGCGTTTACCTGAAACGAAGTCTTGCTTGTAGGAAGACACAGAGCCTGCCATTGAACTCCGTTTCTGAAGGGAAACACACAGCACAGTTCTTATCCATGAAACACACTCTGCTTTAGAGCAAGAAGCATGCTCTTGCTTTCTAGAGTCTCTAATACAAAGGGAAACGTGAGTGTGCTCAGAACAAAAGAACTGTGTTTCCTACACACACGGACCATATCTAGTTCAACTCTGTTTCTGAAACTGATACAAACCACAGGTCCTCTAACATCCAATGCTTTGCATTTAAGAGCGAGAAACGTGTGAGCTTTGTGAACAATGTAGCTTCGTTTGAGCGGAAAAGTGACTGCGTTTACCTGAAAAGAAGTCTTGCTTGTAGGAAGACAGAGAACCTGGCATTGAACTCCGTTTCTGAAGGGAAACACTCAGCACAGATCTCAACCATGAAACACACTCTGCTTTAGAGAAAGAGGCACGCCGTTGCTTTCTAGAGTCTCTAACACAGAGGGAAACATGAGTGTGCTCAGAACAAATGAACTGTGTTTCCTACACACACGGACCATATTTAGTTCAGCTCTGTTTATGAAACTGATACAAACCACAGGTCCTCTAACCTCCAATGCTTTTCAGTTAAAAGTGAGAAACGTGTGAGCTTCGTGAACAATGTAGCTTCGTTTGAGCTGAAAAGTGACTGCGTTACCTAAAACGAAGTCTTGCTTGTAGGAAGACACAGAACCTGGCATTGAACTCCGTTTCTGAAGGGAAACACACAGCACAGTTCTCATCCATGAAACACACTCTACTTTAGAGCAAGAAGCACGCACTTGCTTTCTAGATTCTCTAATACAGAAGGAAACGTGAGTGTGCTCAGAACAAAAGAACTGCGTTTCCTACACATGGACCATATCTAGTTCAACTGTGTTTCTGAAACAGATACAAACCACAAGTCCTCTAACATCCAATGCTTTGCAGTTAAGAGCGAGGAACGTGTGAGCTTCCCGAACAATGTAGATTCGTTGGAGCTGAAAAGTGACTGTGTTTACCTGAAACGAAGTCTTGCTTGTAGGAAGACACAGAGCATGGCATTGAACTCCATTTCTGAAGGGAAACACACAGCACAGTTCTCATCCATGAAACACACTCTGCTTTAGAGCAAGAAGCACGCTCTTGCGTTCTAGAGTCTCTAATACAGAGGGAAACGTGAGTGTGCTCAGAACAAAAGAACTGTGTTTCCTACACACACAGACCATATCTAGTTCAACTGTGTTTCTGAAACTGATACAAACCACAGGTCCTCTAACATCCAATGCTTTGCAGTGAAGAGCGAGAAACGTGTAAGCTTCGTAAACAATGTAGCTTTCGTAGGAGCTGAAAAGTGACTGCGTTTACCTGAAAAGAAGTCTTGCATGTAGGAAAACACAGAGCCTGGCATTGAATTCCATTTGTGAAGTAAAACACACAGCACAATTCTTATCCATGAAACACACTCTGCTTTAGAGCAAGAAGCACGCACTTGCTTTCTAGAATCTCTAATACAGAGGGAAACGTGAGTGTGCTCAGAACAAAAGAACTGCGTTTCCTACACACGGACCATATCTAGTTCAACTGTGTTTCTGAAACTGATACAAACCACAGGTCCTCTAACATCCAATGCTTTGCATTTAAGAGCGAGAAATGCGTGAGCTTTGTGAAGAATGTAGCTTCGTTTGAGCTGAAAAGTGACTGCGTTACCTAAAACGAAGTCTTGCTTGTAGGAAGACACAGAACCTGGCATTGAACTCCGTTTCTGAAGGGAAACACACAGCACAGTTCTCATCCATGAAACACACTCTACTTTAGAGCAAGAAGCACGCACTTGCTTTCTAGAGTCTCTAATACAGAAGGAAACGTGAGTGTGCTCAGAACAAAAGAACTGCGTTTCCTACACATGGACCATATCTAGTTCAACTCTGTTCCTGAAACTCATACAAACCACAAGTCCTCTAACATCCAATGCTTTGCAGTGAAGAGCGAGAAACATGTAAGCATCGTGAACAATGTAGCTTTGTTTGAGCTGAAAAGTGACTGCGTTTACCTAAAACGAAGTCTTGCCTGTAGGAAGACACAGAACCTGGCATTGAAGTCCGTTTCTGAAGGGAAACACACAGCACAGTTCTCATCCATGAAACACACTCTGCTTTAGAGCAAGAAGCACACTCTTGCTTTCTAGAGTCTCTAATACAAAGGGAAACGTGAGTGTGCTCAGAACAAAAGAACTGTGTTTCCTACACACACGGACCATATCTAGTTCAACTCTGTTTCTGAAACTGATACAAACCACAGGTCCTCTAACATACAATGCTTTGCATTTAACAGCGAGAAACGTGTGAGCTTTGTGAACAATGTAGCTTCGTTTGAGCTGAAAAGTGACTGCGTATACGTGAAAGGAAGTCTTGCATGTAGGAAGACACAGAGCCTGGCATTGAATTCCATTTCTGAAGGGAAACACACAGCACAGTTGTTATCCATGAAACACACTCTGCTTTAGAGCAAGAAGCACGCACTTGCTTTCTAGAGTCTCTAATACAAAGGGAAACGTGAGTGTGCTCAGAACAAAAGAATTGTGTTTCCCACACACACGGATCATATCTAGTTCAACTCTGTTCATGAAACTGATACAAACCACAGGTCTTCTAACATCCAATGCTTTTCAGTTAAAAGCGAGAAATGTGTGAGCTTCGTGAACAATGTAGCTTCGTTTTCGCTGAAAAGTGACTGCGTTTACCTGAAACAAAGTCTTGCTTGTTGGAAGACACAGAGCATGGCATTGAACTCCGCTTCTGAAGGGAAACACACAGCACAGTTCTCATCCATGAAACACACTCTGCTTTAGAATGAGAAGCATGCTCTTGCTTTCTAGAGTCTCTAATACAGAGGGAAACGTGAGTGTGCTCAGAACAAAAGAACTGCGTTTCCTATACACGGACCATATCTAGTTCAACTGTGTTTCTGAAACTGATACAAACCACAGGTCCTCTAACACCCTATGCTTTTCAGTTCAGAGCGAGAAACGTGTGAGCTTCGTGAACAATGTAGTTTCGTTTGAGCTGAAAAGTGACTGCGTTTACCTGAAACGAAGTCTTGCTTGTAGGAAGACACAGAGCATGGCATTGAACTCCGTTTCTGAAGGGAAACACACAGCACAGTTCTCATCCATGAAACACACTCTACTTTAGAGCAAGAAGCACGCTCTTGCGTTCTAGAGTCTCTAATACAGAAGGAAACGTGAGTGTGCTCAGAACAAAAGAACTGCGTTTCCTACACATGGACCATATCTAGTTCAACTCTGTTCCTGAAACTCATACAAACCACAAGTCCTCTAACATCCAATGCTTTGCAGTGAAGAGCGAGAAACATGTAAGCATCGTGAACAATGTAGCTTTGTTTGAGCTGAAAAGTGACTGCGTTTACCTAAAACGAAGTCTTGCCTGTAGGAAGACACAGAACCTGGCATTGAAGTCCGTTTCTGAAGGGAAACACACAGCACAGTTCTCATCCATGAAACACACTCTGCTTTAGAGCAAGAAGCACACTCTTGCTTTCTAGAGTCTCTAATACAAAGGGAAACGTGAGTGTGCTCAGAACAAAAGAACTGTGTTTCCTACACACACGGACCATATCTAGTTCAACTCTGTTTCTGAAACTGATACAAACCACAGGTCCTCTAACATACAATGCTTTGCATTTAACAGCGAGAAACGTGTGAGCTTTGTGAACAATGTAGCTTCGTTTGAGCTGAAAAGTGACTGCGTATACGTGAAAGGAAGTCTTGCATGTAGGAAGACACAGAGCCTGGCATTGAATTCCATTTCTGAAGGGAAACACACAGCACAGTTGTTATCCATGAAACACACTCTGCTTTAGAGCAAGAAGCACGCACTTGCTTTCTAGAGTCTCTAATACAAAGGGAAACGTGAGTGTGCTCAGAACAAAAGAATTGTGTTTCCCACACACACGGATCATATCTAGTTCAACTCTGTTCATGAAACTGATACAAACCACAGGTCTTCTAACATCCAATGCTTTTCAGTTAAAAGCGAGAAATGTGTGAGCTTCGTGAACAATGTAGCTTCGTTTGAGCTGAAAAGTGACAGCGTTTACCTGAAACAAAGTCTTGCTTGTTGGAAGACACAGAGCATGGCATTGAACTCCGCTTCTGAAGGGAAACACACAGCACAGTTCTCATCCATGAAACACACTCTGCTTTAGAATGAGAAGCATGCTCTTGCTTTCTAGAGTCTCTAATACAGAGGGAAACGTGAGTGTGCTCAGAACAAAAGAACTGCGTTTCCTACACACGGACCATATCTAGTTCAACTGTGTTTCTGAAACTGATACAAACCACAGGTCCTCTAACACCCTATGCTTTTCAGTTCAGAGCGAGAAACGTGTGAGCTTCGTGAACAATGTAGTTTCGTTTGAGCTGAAAAGTGACTGCGTTTACCTGAAACGAAGTCTTGCTTGTAGGAAGACACAGAGCATGGCATTGAACTCCGTTTCTGAAGGGAAACACACAGCACAGTTCTAATCCATGAAACACACTCTGCTTTAGAGCAAGAAGCACGCTCTTGCGTTCTAGAGTCTCTAATACAGAGGGAAACGTGAGTGTGCTCAGAACAAAAGAACTGTGTTTCCTACACACACAGACCATATCTAGTTCAATTGTGTTTCTGAAACTGATACAAACCACAGGTCCTCTAACATCCAATGCTTTGCAGTGAAGAGCGAGAAACTTGTGAGCTTCGTGAACAATGTAGCTTCCTTTGAGCTGAAAAGTGACTGCGTTTACCTGATAAGAAATCTTGCTTGTAGGAAGACACAGAGCCTGGCATTTAACTCTGTTTCTGAAGTGAAACACACAGCACAGTTCTCATCCATGAAACACACTGTACTTTAGAGCAAGAAGCACGCTCTTGCTTTCTAGAGTCTCTAATACAGAGGGAAACGTGAGTGTGCTCAGAACAAAAGAACTGCGTTTCCTACACACGGACCATATCTAGTTCAACTGTGTTTCTGAAACTGATACAAACCACAGGTCCTCTAACATCCAATGCTTTTCATTTAAGAGCGAGAAACGTGTGAGCTTCGTGAACAATGTAGCTTCCTTTGAGCTGAAAAGTGACTGCGTTTACCTGAAACAAAGTCTTGCTTGTAGGAAGACACAGAGCCTGCCATTGAACTCCGTTTCTGAAGGGAAACACACAGCACAGTTCTTATCCATGAAATACACTCTGCTTTAGAGCAAGAAGCATGCTCTTGCTTTCTAGAGTCTCTAATACAAAGGGAAACGTGAGTGTGCTCAGAACAAAAGAACTGTGTTTCCTACACACAAGGACCATATCTAGTTCAACTCTGTTTCTGAAACTGATACAAACCACAGGTCCTCTAACATCCAATGCTTTGCATTTAAGAGCGAGAAACGTGTGAGCTTTGTGAACAATGTAGCTTCGTTTGAGCTGAAAAGTGACTGCGTTTACCTGAAAAGAAGTCTTGCTTGTAGGAAGACAGAAAACCTGGCATTGAACTCCGTTTCTGAAGGGAAACACTCAGCACAGATCTCAACCATGAAACACACTCTGCTTTAGAAAAAGAGGCACGCCGTTGCTTTCTAGCGTCTCTAACACAGAGGGAAACGTGAGTGTGCTCAGAACAAATGAACTGTGTTTCCTACACACACGGACCATATTTAGTTCAGCTCTGTTTATGAAACTCATACAAACCACAAGTCCTCTAACATCCAATGCTTTGCAGTTAAGAGCGAGGAACGTGTGAGCTTCCCGAACAATGTAGATTCGTTGGAGCTGAAAAGTGACTGTGTTTACCTGAAACGAAGTCTTGCTTGTAGGAAGACACAGAGCATGGCATTGAACTCCATTTCTGAAGGGAAACACACAGCACAGTTCTCATCCATGAAACACACTCTGCTTTAGAGCAAGAAGCACGCTCTTGCGTTCTAGAGTCTCTAATACAGAGGGAAACGTGAGTGTGCTCAGAACAAAAGAACTGTGTTTCCTACAAACACAGACCATATCTAGTTCAATTGTGTTTCTGAAACTGATACAAACCACAGGTCCTCTAACATCCAATGCTTTTCATTTAAGAGAGAGAAACGTGTGAGCTTCGTGAACAATGTAGCTTCCTTTGAGCTGAAAAGTGACTGCGTTTACCTGAAACGAAGTCTTGCTTGTAGGAAGACACAGAGCCTGCCATTGAACTCCGTTTCTGAAGGGAAACACACAGCACAGTTCTTATCCATGAAACACACTCTGCTTTAGAGCAAGAAGCACGCTCTTGCTTTCTAGAGTCTCTAATACAAAGGGAAACGTGAGTGTGCTCAGAACAAAAGAACTGTGTTTCCTACACACACGAACCATATCTAGTTCAACTCTGTTTCTGAAACTGATACAAACCACAGGTCCTCTAACATCCAATGCTTTGCATTTAAGAGCGAGAAACGTGTGAGCTTTGTGAACAATGTAGCTTTGTTTGAGCTGAAAAGTGACTGCGTTTACCTGAAAAGAAGTCTTGCTTGTAGGAAGACAGAAAACCTGGCATTGAACTCCGTTTCTGAAGGGAAACACTCAGCACAGATCTCAACCATGAAACACACTCTGCTTTAGAGAAAGAGGCACGCCGTTGCTTTCTAGCGTCTCTAACACAGAGGGAAACGTGAGTGTGCTCAGAACAAATGAACTGTGTTTCCTACACACACGGACCATATTTAGTTCAGCTCTGTTTATGAAACTGATACAAACCACAGGTCCTCTAACATCCAATGCTTTTCAGTTAAAAGTGAGAAACGTGTGAGCTTCGTGAACAATGTAGCTTCGTTTGAGCTGAAAAGTGACTGCGTTACCTAAAACGAAGTCTTGCTTGTAGGAAGACACAGAACCTGGCATTGAACTCCGTTTCTGAAGGGAAACACACAGCACAGTTCTCATCCATGAAACACACTCTACTTTAGAGCAAGAAGCACGCACTTGCTTTCTAGAGTCTCTAATACAGAAGGAAACGTGAGTGTGCTCAGAACAAAAGAACTGCGTTTCCTACACATGGACCATATCTAGTTCAACTAAGTTTCTGAAACAGATACAAACCACAAGTCCTCTAACATCCAATGCTTTGCAGTTAAGAGCGAGGAACGTGTGAGCTTCCCGAACAATGTAGATTCGTTGGAGCTGAAAAGTGACTGTGTTTACCTGAAACGAAGTCTTGCTTGTAGGAAGACACAGAGCATGGCATTGAACTCCATTTCTGAAGGGAAACACACAGCACAGTTCTCATCCATGAAACACACTCTGCTTTAGAGCAAGAAGCACGCTCTTGCGTTCTAGAGTCTCTATTACAGAGGGAAACGTGAGTGTGCTCAGAACAAAAGAACTGTGTTTCCTACACACAGACCATATCTAGTTCAACTGTGTTTCTGAAACTGATACAAACCACAGGTCCTCTAACATCCAATGCTTTGCAGTGAAGAGCGAGAAACGTGTAAGCTTCGTAAACAATGTAGCTTTCGTAGGAGCTGAAAAGTGACTGCGTTTACCTGAAAAGAAGTCTTGCATGTAGGAAAACACAGAGCCTGGCATTGAATTCCATTTGTGAAGGAAAACACACAGCACAATTCTTATCCATGAAACACACTCTGCTTTAGAGCAAGAAGCACGCACTTGCTTTCTAGAATCTCTAATACAGAGGGAAACGTGAGTGTGCTCAGAACAAAAGAACTGCGTTTCCTACACACGGACCATATCTAGTTCAACTGTGTTTCTGAAACTGATACAAACCACAGGTCCTCTAACATCCAATGCTTTGCATTTAAGAGCGAGAAATGTGTGAGCTTTGTGAAGAATGTAGCTTCGTTTGAGCTGAAAAGTGACTGCGTTACCTAAAACGAAGTCTTGCTTGTAGGAAGACACAGAACCTGGCATTGAACTCCGTTTCTGAAGGGAAACACACAGCACAGTTCTCATCCATGAAACACACTCTACTTTAGAGCAAGAAGCACGCACTTGCTTTCTAGAGTCTCTAATACAGAAGGAAACGTGAGTGTGCTCAGAACAAAAGAACTGCGTTTCCTACACATGGACCATATCTAGTTCAACTCTGTTCCTGAAACTCATACAAACCACAAGTCCTCTAACATCCAATGCTTTGCAGTGAAGAGCGAGAAACATGTAAGCATCGTGAACAATGTAGCTTTGTTTGAGCTGAAAAGTGACTGCGTTTACCTAAAACGAAGTCTTGCCTGTAGGAAGACACAGAACCTGGCATTGAAGTCCGTTTCTGAAGGGAAACACACAGCACAGTTCTCATCCATGAAACACACTCTGCTTTAGAGCAAGAAGCACACTCTTGCTTTCTAGAGTCTCTAATACAAAGGGAAACGTGAGTGTGCTCAGAACAAAAGAACTGTGTTTCCTACACACACGGACCATATCTAGTTCAACTCTGTTTCTGAAACTGATACAAACCACAGGTCCTCTAACATCCAATGCTTTGCATTTAAGAGCGAGAAACGTGTGAGCTTTGTGAACAATGTAGCTTCGTTTGAGCTGAAAAGTGACTGCGTATACGTGAAACGAAGTCTTGCTTGTAGGAAGACACAGAGCATGGCATTGAACTCCGTTTCTGAAGGGAAACACACAGCACAGTTCTAATCCATGAAACACACTCTGCTTTAGAGCAAGAAGCACGCTCTTGCGTTCTAGAGTCTCTAATACAGAGGGAAACGTGAGTGTGCTCAGAACAAAAGAACTGTGTTTCCTACACACACAGACCATATCTAGTTCAATTGTGTTTCTGAAACTGATACAAACCACAGGTCCTCTAACATCCAATGCTTTGCAGTGAAGAGCGAGAAACTTGTGAGCTTCGGGAACAATGTAGCTTCCTTTGAGCTGAAAAGTGACTGCGTTTACCTGACAAGAAATCTTGCTTGTAGGAAGACACAGAGCCTGGCATTTAACTCTGTTTCTGAAGTGAAACACACAGCACAGTTCTCATCCATGAAACACACTGTACTTTAGAGCAAGAAGCACGCTCTTGCTTTCTAGAGTCTCTAATACAGAGGGAAACGTGAGTGTGCTCAGAACAAAAGAACTGCGTTTCCTACACACGGACCATATCTAGTTCAACTGTGTTTCTGAAACTGATACAAACCACAGGTCCTCTAACATCCAATGCTTTTCATTTAAGAGCGAGAAACGTGTGAGCTTCGTGAACAATGTAGCTTCCTTTGAGCTGAAAAGTGACTGCGTTTACCTGAAACGAAGTCTTGCTTGTAGGAAGACACAGAGCCTGCCATTGAACTCCGTTTCTGAAGGGAAACACACAGCACAGTTCTTATCCATGAAACACACTCTGCTTTAGAGCAAGAAGCACACTCTTGCATTCTAGAGTCTCTAATACAAAGGGAAACGTGAGTGTGCTCAGAACAAAAGAACTGTGTTTCCTACACACACGGACCATATCTAGTTCAACTCTGTTTCTGAAACTGATACAAACCACAGGTCCTCTAACATCCAATGCTTTGCATTTAAGAGCGAGAAACGTGTGAGCTTTGTGAACAATGTAGCTTCGCTTGAGCTGAAAAGTGACTGCGTTTACCTGAAAAGAAGTCTTGCTTGTAGGAAGACAGAAAACCTGGCATTGAACTCCGTTTCTGAAGGGAAACACTCAGCACAGATCTCAACCATGAAACACAATCTGCTTTAGAGAAAGAGGCACGCCGTTGCTTTCTAGCGTCTCTAACACAGAGGGAAACGTGAGTGTGCTCAGAACAAATGAACTGTGTTTCCTACACACACGGACCATATTTAGTTCAGCTCTGTTTATGAAACTCATACAAACCACAAGTCCTCTAACATCCAATGCTTTGCAGTTAAGAGCGAGGAACATGTGAGCTTCCCGAACAATGTAGATTCGTTGGAGCTGAAAAGTGACTGTGTTTACCTGAAACGAAGTCTTGCTTGTAGGAAGACACAGAGCATGGCATTGAACTCCATTTCTGAAGGGAAACACACAGCACAGTTCTCATCCATGAAACACACTCTGCTTTAGAGCAAGAAGCAAGCTCTTGCGTTCTAGAGTCTCTAATACAGAGGGAAACGTGAGTGTGCTCAGAACAAAAGAACTGTGTTTCCTACACACACAGACCATATCTAGTTCAATTGTGTTTCTGAAACTGATACAAACCACAGGTCCTCTAACATCCAATGCTTTGCAGTGAAGAGCGAGAAACTTGTGAGCTTCGTGAACAATGTAGCTTCCTTTGAGCTGAAAAGTGACTGCGTTTACCTGATAAGAAATCTTGCTTGTAGGAAGACACAGAGCCTGGCATTTAACTCTGTTTCTGAAGTGAAACACACAGCACAGTTCTCATCCATGAAACACACTGTACTTTAGAGCAAGAAGCACGCTCTTGCTTTCTAGAGTCTCTAATACAGAGGGAAACGTGAGTGTGCTCAGAACAAAAGAACTGCGTTTCCTACACACGGACCATATCTAGTTCAACTGTGTTTCTGAAACTGATACAAACCACAGGTCCTCTAACATCCAATGATTTTCATTTAAGAGCGAGAAACGTGTGAGCTTCGTGAACAATGTAGCTTCCTTTGAGCTGAAAAGTGACTGCGTTTACCTGAAACGAAGTCTTGCTTGTAGGAAGACACAGAGCCTGCCATTGAACTCCGTTTCTGAAGGGAAACACACAGCACAGTTCTTATCCATGAAACACACTCTGCTTTAGAGCAAGAAGCACACTCTTGCTTTCTAGAGTCTCTAATACAAAGGGAAACGTGAGTGTGCTCAGAACAAAAGAACTGTGTTTCCTACACACACGGACCATATCTAGTTCAACTCTGTTTCTGAAACTGATACAAACCACAGGTCCTCTAACATCCAATGCTTTGAATTTAAGAGCGAGAAACGTGTGAGCTTTGTGAACAATGTAGCTTTGTTTGAGCTGAAAAGTGACTGCGTTTACCTGAAAAGAAGTCTTGCTTGTAGGAAGACAGAAAACCTGGCATTGAACTCCGTTTCTGAAGGGAAACACTCAGCACAGATCTCAACCATGAAACACACGCTGCTTTAGAGAAAGAGGCACGCCGTTGCTTTCTAGCGTCTCTAACACAGAGGGAAACGTGAGTGTGCTCAGAACAAATGAACTGTGTTTCCTACACACACGGACCATATTTAGTTCAGCTCTGTTTATGAAACTGATACAAACCACAGGTCCTCTAACATCCAATGCTTTTCAGTTAAACGTGAGAAACATGTGAGCTTCGTGAACAATGTAGCTTCGTTTGAGCTGAAAAGTGACTGTGTTACCTAAAACGAAGTCTTGCTTGTAGGAAGACACAGAAACTGGCATTGAACTCCGTTTCTGAAGGGAAACACACAGCACAGTTCACATCCATGAAACACACTCTGCTTTAGAGCAAGAAGCAAGCTCTTGCGTTCTAGAGTCTCTAATACAGAGGGAAACGTGAGTGTGCTCAGAACAAAAGAACTGTGTTTCCTACACACACAGACCATATCTAGTTCAATTGTGTTTCTGAAACTGATACAAACCACAGGTCCTCTAACATCCAATGCTTTGCAGTGAAGAGCGAGAAACTTGTGAGCTTCGTGAACAATGTAGCTTCCTTTGAGCTGAAAAGTGACTGCGTTTACCTGATAAGAAATCTTGCTTGTAGGAAGACACAGAGCCTGGCATTTAACTCTGTTTCTGAAGTGAAACACACAGCACAGTTCTCATCCATGAAACACACTGTACTTTAGAGCAAGAAGCACGCTCTTGCTTTCTAGAGTCTCTAATACAGAGGGAAACGTGAGTGTGCTCAGAACAAAAGAACTGCGTTTCCTACACACGGACCATATCTAGTTCAACTGTGTTTCTGAAACTGATACAAACCACAGGTCCTCTAACATCCAATGCTTTTCATTTAAGAGCGAGAAACGTGTGAGCTTCGTGAACAATGTAGCTTCCTTTGAGCTGAAAAGTGACTGCGTTTACCTGAAACGAAGTCTTGCTTGTAGGAAGACACAGAGCCTGCCATTGAACTCCGTTTCTGAAGGGAAACACACAGCACAGTTCTTATCCATGAAACACACTCTGCTTTAGAGCAAGAAGCACACTCTTGCTTTCTAGAGTCTCTAATACAAAGGGAAACGTGAGTGTGCTCAGAACAAAAGAACTGTGTTTCCTACACACACGGACCATATCTAGTTCAACTCTGTTTCTGAAACTGATACAAACCACAGGTCCTCTAACATCCAATGCTTTGAATTTAAGAGCGAGAAACGTGTGAGCTTTGTGAACAATGTAGCTTTGTTTGAGCTGAAAAGTGACTGCGTTTACCTGAAAAGAAGTCTTGCTTGTAGGAAGACAGAAAACCTGGCATTGAACTCCGTTTCTGAAGGGAAACACTCAGCACAGATCTCAACCATGAAACACACTCTGCTTTAGAGAAAGAGGCACGCCGTTGCTTTCTAGCGTCTCTAACACAGAGGGAAACGTGAGTGTGCTCAGAACAAATGAACTGTGTTTCCTACACACACGGACCATATTTAGTTCAGCTCTGTTTATGAAACTGATACAAACCACAGGTCCTCTAACATCCAATGCTTTTCAGTTAAACGTGAGAAACATGTGAGCTTCGTGAACAATGTAGCTTCGTTTGAGCTGAAAAGTGACTGTGTTACCTAAAACGAAGTCTTGCTTGTAGGAAGACACAGAACCTGGCATTTAACTCCGTTTCTGAAGGGAAACACACAGCACAGTTCTCATCCATGAAACACACTCTACTTTAGAGCAAGAAGCACGCACTTGCTTTCTAGAGTCTCTAATACAGAAGGAAACGTGAGTGTGCTCAGAACAAACGAACTGCGTTTCCTACACATGGACCATATCTAGTTCAACTGTGTTTCTGAAACAGATACAAACCACAGGTCCTCTAACATCCAATGCTTTTCATTTAACAGCAAGAAACGTGTGAGCTCGTGAACAATGTAGCTTCCTTTGAGCAGAAAAGTGACTGTGTTTACCTGAAACGAAGTCTTGCTTGTAGGAAGACACAGAGCCTGGCATTGAACTACGTTTCTGCAGGGAAACACACAGCACAGTTGTTATCCATGAAACACACTCTGCTTTAGAGCAAGAAGCACACTCTTGCTTTCTAGAGTCTCTAATACAAAGGGAAACGTGAGTGTGCTCAGAACAAAAGAACTGTGTTTCCTACACACACGGACCATATCTAGTTCAACTCTGTTTCTGAAACTGATACAAACCACAGGACCTCTAACATCCAATGCTTTGCATTTAAGAGCGAGAAACGTGTAAGCTTCGTGAACAATGTAGCTTCGTTTGAGCTGAAAAGTGACTGCGTTTACCTGAAAAGAAGTCTTGCTTTTAGGAAGACACAGAACCTGGCATTGAACTCCGTTTCTGAAGGGAAACACACAGCACAGATCTCATCCATGAAACACACTCTGCTTTAGAGTAAGAGCCACGCTCTTGCTTTCTAGAGTCTCTAACACAGAAGGAAACGTGAGTGTGCTCAGAATAAAGAACTGTGTTTCTTACACACACGGAATATCTCTAGTTCAACTCTGCTTCTGAAACTCATACAAACCACAAGTCCTCTAACATCCAATGCTTTGCAGTTAAGAGCCAGGAACGTGTGAGCTTCCCGAACAATGTAGATTCGTTGGAGCTGAAAAGTGACTGTGTTTACCTGAAACGAAGTCTTGCTTGTAGGAAGACACAGAGCATGGCATTGAACTCCATTTCTGAAGGGAAACACACAGCACAGTTCTCATCCATGAAACACACTCTGCTTTAGAGCAAGAAGCACGCTCTTGCGTTCTAGAGTCTCTAATACAGAGGGAAACGTGAGTGTGCTCGGAACAAAAGAACTGTGTTTCCTACACACACAGACCATATCTAGTTCAACTGTGTTTCTGAAACTGATACAAACCATAGGTCCTCTAACATCCAATGCTTTTCATTTAAGAGCGAGAAACGTGTGAGCTTCGTGAACAATGTAGCTTCCTTTGAGCTGAAAAGTGACTGCGTTTACCTAAAACGAAGTCTTGCTTGTAGGAAGACACAGAACCTGGCATTGAACTCCGTTTCTGAAGGGAAACACACAGCACAGTTCTCGTCCATGAAACACACTCTACTTTAGAGCAAGAAGCAAGCTCTTGCTTTCTCGAGTCTCTAATACAGAGGGAAACGTGAGTGTGCTCAGAACAAAAGAACTGCGTTTCCTACACACGGACCATATCTAGTTCAACTGTGTTTCTGAAACTGATACAAACCATAGGTCCTCTAACATCCAATGCTTTTCATTTAAGAGCGAGAAACGTGTGAGCTTCGTGAACAATGTAGCTTCCTTTGAGCTGAAAAGTGACTGCGTTTACCTGAAACGAAGTCTTGCTTGTAGGAAGACACAGAGCCTGCCATTGAACTCCGTTTCTGAAGGGAAACACACAGCACAGTTCTTATCCATGAAATACGCTCTGCTTTAGAGCAAGAAGCACACTCTTGCTTTCTAGAGTCTCTAATACAAAGGAAAACGTGAGTGTGCTCAGAACAAAAGAACTGTGTTTCCTACACACACGGACCATATCTAGTTCAACTCTGTTTCTGAAACTGATACAAACCCCAGGTCCTCTAACATCCACTGCTTTGCATTTAAGAGCGAGAAACGTGTGAGCTTTGTGAACAATGTAGCTTCATTTGAGCTGAAAAGTGACTGCGTTTACCTGAAAAGAAGTCTTGCTTGTAGGAAGACAGAGAACCTGGCATTGAACTCTGTTTCTGAAGGGAAACACACAGCACAGATCTCAACCATGAAGCACACTCTGCTTTAGAGCAAGAGGCACGCCGTTGCTTTCTAGAGTCTCTAACACAGAGGGAAACGTGAGTGTGCTCAGAACAAATGAACTGTGTTTCCTACACACACGGACCATATTTAGTTCAGCTCTGTTTCTGAAACTGATACAAACCACAGGTCCTCTAACATCCAATGCTTTTCAGTTAAACGTGAGAAACATGTGAGCTTCGTGAACAATGTAGCTTCGTTTGAGCTGAAAAGTGACTGTGTTACCTAAAACGAAGTCTTGCTTGTAGGAAGACACAGAAACTGGCATTGAACTCCGTTTCTGAAGGGAAACACACAGCACAGTTCACATCCATGAAACACACTCTGCTTTAGAGCAAGAAGCAAGCTCTTGCGTTCTAGAGTCTCTAATACAGAGGGAAACGTGAGTGTGCTCAGAACAAAAGAACTGTGTTTCCTACACACACAGACCATATCTAGTTCAATTGTGTTTCTGAAACTGATACAAACCACAGGTCCTCTAACATCCAATGCTTTGCAGTGAAGAGCGAGAAACTTGTGAGCTTCGTGAACAATGTAGCTTCCTTTGAGCTGAAAAGTGACTGCGTTTACCTGATAAGAAATCTTGCTTGTAGGAAGACACAGAGCCTGGCATTTAACTCTGTTTCTGAAGTGAAACACACAGCACAGTTCTCATCCATGAAACACACTGTACTTTAGAGCAAGAAGCACGCTCTTGCTTTCTAGAGTCTCTAATACAGAGGGAAACGTGAGTGTGCTCAGAACAAAAGAACTGCGTTTCCTACACACGGACCATATCTAGTTCAACTGTGTTTCTGAAACTGATACAAACCACAGGTCCTCTAACATCCAATGCTTTTCATTTAAGAGCGAGAAACGTGTGAGCTTCGTGAACAATGTAGCTTCCTTTGAGCTGAAAAGTGACTGCGTTTACCTGAAACGAAGTCTTGCTTGTAGGAAGACACAGAGCCTGCCATTGAACTCCGTTTCTGAAGGGAAACACACAGCACAGTTCTTATCCATGAAACACACTCTGCTTTAGAGCAAGAAGCACACTCTTGCTTTCTAGAGTCTCTAATACAAAGGGAAACGTGAGTGTGCTCAGAACAAAAGAACTGTGTTTCCTACACACACGGACCATATCTAGTTCAACTCTGTTTCTGAAACTGATACAAACCACAGGTCCTCTAACATCCAATGCTTTGAATTTAAGAGCGAGAAACGTGTGAGCTTTGTGAACAATGTAGCTTTGTTTGAGCTGAAAAGTGACTGCGTTTACCTGAAAAGAAGTCTTGCTTGTAGGAAGACAGAAAACCTGGCATTGAACTCCGTTTCTGAAGGGAAACACTCAGCACAGATCTCAACCATGAAACACACTCTGCTTTAGAGAAAGAGGCACGCCGTTGCTTTCTAGCGTCTCTAACACAGAGGGAAACGTGAGTGTGCTCAGAACAAATGAACTGTGTTTCCTACACACACGGACCATATTTAGTTCAGCTCTGTTTATGAAACTGATACAAACCACAGGTCCTCTAACATCCAATGCTTTTCAGTTAAACGTGAGAAACATGTGAGCTTCGTGAACAATGTAGCTTCGTTTGAGCTGAAAAGTGACTGTGTTACCTAAAACGAAGTCTTGCTTGTAGGAAGACACAGAACCTGGCATTTAACTCCGTTTCTGAAGGGAAACACACAGCACAGTTCTCATCCATGAAACACACTCTACTTTAGAGCAAGAAGCACGCACTTGCTTTCTAGAGTCTCTAATACAGAAGGAAACGTGAGTGTGCTCAGAACAAACGAACTGCGTTTCCTACACATGGACCATATCTAGTTCAACTGTGTTTCTGAAACAGATACAAACCACAGGTCCTCTAACATCCAATGCTTTTCATTTAACAGCAAGAAACGTGTGAGCTCGTGAACAATGTAGCTTCCTTTGAGCAGAAAAGTGACTGTGTTTACCTGAAACGAAGTCTTGCTTGTAGGAAGACACAGAGCCTGGCATTGAACTACGTTTCTGCAGGGAAACACACAGCACAGTTGTTATCCATGAAACACACTCTGCTTTAGAGCAAGAAGCACACTCTTGCTTTCTAGAGTCTCTAATACAAAGGGAAACGTGAGTGTGCTCAGAACAAAAGAACTGTGTTTCCTACACACACGGACCATATCTAGTTCAACTCTGTTTCTGAAACTGATACAAACCACAGGACCTCTAACATCCAATGCTTTGCATTTAAGAGCGAGAAACGTGTAAGCTTCGTGAACAATGTAGCTTCGTTTGAGCTGAAAAGTGACTGCGTTTACCTGAAAAGAAGTCTTGCTTTTAGGAAGACACAGAACCTGGCATTGAACTCCGTTTCTGAAGGGAAACACACAGCACAGATCTCATCCATGAAACACACTCTGCTTTAGAGTAAGAGCCACGCTCTTGCTTTCTAGAGTCTCTAACACAGAAGGAAACGTGAGTGTGCTCAGAATAAAGAACTGTGTTTCTTACACACACGGAATATCTCTAGTTCAACTCTGCTTCTGAAACTCATACAAACCACAAGTCCTCTAACATCCAATGCTTTGCAGTTAAGAGCCAGGAACGTGTGAGCTTCCCGAACAATGTAGATTCGTTGGAGCTGAAAAGTGACTGTGTTTACCTGAAACGAAGTCTTGCTTGTAGGAAGACACAGAGCATGGCATTGAACTCCATTTCTGAAGGGAAACACACAGCACAGTTCTCATCCATGAAACACACTCTGCTTTAGAGCAAGAAGCACGCTCTTGCGTTCTAGAGTCTCTAATACAGAGGGAAACGTGAGTGTGCTCGGAACAAAAGAACTGTGTTTCCTACACACACAGACCATATCTAGTTCAACTGTGTTTCTGAAACTGATACAAACCATAGGTCCTCTAACATCCAATGCTTTTCATTTAAGAGCGAGAAACGTGTGAGCTTCGTGAACAATGTAGCTTCCTTTGAGCTGAAAAGTGACTGCGTTTACCTAAAACGAAGTCTTGCTTGTAGGAAGACACAGAACCTGGCATTGAACTCCGTTTCTGAAGGGAAACACACAGCACAGTTCTCGTCCATGAAACACACTCTACTTTAGAGCAAGAAGCAAGCTCTTGCTTTCTCGAGTCTCTAATACAGAGGGAAACGTGAGTGTGCTCAGAACAAAAGAACTGCGTTTCCTACACACGGACCATATCTAGTTCAACTGTGTTTCTGAAACTGATACAAACCATAGGTCCTCTAACATCCAATGCTTTTCATTTAAGAGCGAGAAACGTGTGAGCTTCGTGAACAATGTAGCTTCCTTTGAGCTGAAAAGTGACTGCGTTTACCTGAAACGAAGTCTTGCTTGTAGGAAGACACAGAGCCTGCCATTGAACTCCGTTTCTGAAGGGAAACACACAGCACAGTTCTTATCCATGAAATACGCTCTGCTTTAGAGCAAGAAGCACACTCTTGCTTTCTAGAGTCTCTAATACAAAGGAAAACGTGAGTGTGCTCAGAACAAAAGAACTGTGTTTCCTACACACACGGACCATATCTAGTTCAACTCTGTTTCTGAAACTGATACAAACCCCAGGTCCTCTAACATCCACTGCTTTGCATTTAAGAGCGAGAAACGTGTGAGCTTTGTGAACAATGTAGCTTCATTTGAGCTGAAAAGTGACTGCGTTTACCTGAAAAGAAGTCTTGCTTGTAGGAAGACAGAGAACCTGGCATTGAACTCTGTTTCTGAAGGGAAACACACAGCACAGATCTCAACCATGAAGCACACTCTGCTTTAGAGCAAGAGGCACGCCGTTGCTTTCTAGAGTCTCTAACACAGAGGGAAACGTGAGTGTGCTCAGAACAAATGAACTGTGTTTCCTACACACACGGACCATATTTAGTTCAGCTCTGTTTCTGAAACTGATACAAACCACAGGTCCTCTAACATCCAATGCTTTTCAGTTAAAAGCGAGAAACGTGTGAGCCTCGTGAACAATGTAGCTGCCTTTGAGCTGAAAAGTGACTGTGTTTACCTGAAACGAAGTCTTGCTTGTAGGAAGACACAGAGCCTGGCATTGAACTCCGTTTCTGCAGGGAAACACACAGCACAGTTCTTATCCATGAAACACACTCTGCTTTAGAGCAAGAAGCACACTCTTGCTTTCTAGAGTCTCTAATACAAAGGGAAACGTGAGTGTGCTCAGAACAAAAGAACTGTGTTTCCTACACACACGGACCATATCTAGTTCAACTCTGTTTCTGAAACTGATACAAACCACAGGACCTCTAACATCCAATGCTTTGCATTTAAGAGCGAGAAACGTGTAAGCTTCGTGAACAATGTAGCTTCGTTTGAGCTGAAAAGTGACTGCGTTTACCTGAAAAGAAGTCTTGCTTTTAGGAAGACACAGAACCTGGCATTGAACTCCGTTTCTGAAGGGAAACACACAGCACAGATCTCATCCATGAAACACACTCTGCTTTAGAGTAAGAGGCACGCTCTTGCTTTCTAGAATCTCTAACACAGAGGGAAACGTGAGTGTGCTCAGAATAAAGAACTGTGTTTCTTACACACACGGAATATCTCTAGTTCAACTCTGCTTCTGAAACTCATACAAACCACAAGTCCTCTAACTTCCAATGCTTTGCAGTTAAGATCGAGGAATGTGTGAGCTTCCCGAACAATGTAGATTCGTTGGAGCTGAAAAGTGACTGTGTTTACCTGAAACGAAGTCTTGCTTGTAGGAAGACACAGAGCATGGCATTGAACTCCATTTCTGAAGGGAAACACACAGCACAGTTCTCATCCATGAAACAAACTCTGCTTTAGAGCAAGAAGCACGCTCTTGCGTTCTAGATTCTCTAATACAGAGGGAAACGTGAGTGTGCTCTGAACCAAAGATCTGTGTTTCCTACACACACAGACCATATCTAGTTCAACTGTGTTTCTGAAACTGATACAAACCACAGGTCCTCTAACATCCAATGCTTTGCAGTGAAGAGCGAGAAACGTGTAAGCTTCGTGAACAATGTAGCTTTCGTAGGAGCTGAAAAGTGACTGCGTATACCTGAAACGAAGTCTTGCATGTAGGAAGACACAGAGCCTGGCATTGAATTCCATTTGTGAAGGAAAACACACAGCACAATTCTTATCCATGAAACACACTCTGCTTTAGAGCAAGAAGCACGCACTTGCTTTCTAGAGTCTCTAATACAAAGGGAAACGTGAGTGTGCTCAGAACAAAAGAACTGTGTTTCCTACACACACGGACCATATCTAGTTCAACTCTGTTTCTGAAACTGATACAAACCCCAGGTCCTCTAACATCCACTGCTTTGCATTTAAGAGCGAGAAACGTGTGAGCTTTGTGAAGAATGTAGCTTCATTTGAGCTGAAAAGTGACTGCGTTTACCTGAAAAGAAGTCTTGCTTGTAGGAAGACAGAGAACCTGGCATTGAATTCCATTTCTGAAGGGAAACACACAGCACAGTTGTTATCCATGAAACACACTCTGCTTTAGAGCAAGAAGCACGCACTTGCTTTCTAGAGTCTCTAATACAAAGGGAAACGTGAGTGTGCTCAGAACAAAAGAATTGTGTTTCCCACACACACGGATCATATCTAGTTCAACTCTGTTCATGAAACTGATACAAACCACAGGTCTTCTAACATCCAATGCTTTTCAGTTAAAAGCGAGAAATGTGTGAGCTTCGTGAACAATGTAGCTTCGTTTGAGCTGAAAAGTGACAGCGTTTACCTGAAACAAAGTCTTGCTTGTTGGAAGACACAGAGCATGGCATTGAACTCCGCTTCTGAAGGGAAACACACAGCACAGTTCTCATCCATGAAACACACTCTGCTTTAGAATGAGAAGCATGCTCTTGCTTTCTAGAGTCTCTAATACAGAGGGAAACGTGAGTGTGCTCAGAACAAAAGAACTGCGTTTCCTACACACGGACCATATCTAGTTCAACTGTGTTTCTGAAACTGATACAAACCACAGGTCCTCTAACACCCTATGCTTTTCAGTTCAGAGCGAGAAACGTGTGAGCTTCGTGAACAATGTAGTTTCGTTTGAGCTGAAAAGTGACTGCGTTTACCTGAAACGAAGTCTTGCTTGTAGGAAGACACAGAGCATGGCATTGAACTCCGTTTCTGAAGGGAAACACACAGCACAGTTCTAATCCATGAAACACACTCTGCTTTAGAGCAAGAAGCACGCTCTTGCGTTCTAGAGTCTCTAATACAGAGGGAAACGTGAGTGTGCTCAGAACAAAAGAACTGTGTTTCCTACACACACAGACCATATCTAGTTCAATTGTGTTTCTGAAACTGATACAAACCACAGGTCCTCTAACATCCAATGCTTTGCAGTGAAGAGCGAGAAACTTGTGAGCTTCGTGAACAATGTAGCTTCCTTTGAGCTGAAAAGTGACTGCGTTTACCTGATAAGAAATCTTGCTTGTAGGAAGACACAGAGCCTGGCATTTAACTCTGTTTCTGAAGTGAAACACACAGCACAGTTCTCATCCATGAAACACACTGTACTTTAGAGCAAGAAGCACGCTCTTGCTTTCTAGAGTCTCTAATACAGAGGGAAACGTGAGTGTGCTCAGAACAAAAGAACTGCGTTTCCTACACACGGACCATATCTAGTTCAACTGTGTTTCTGAAACTGATACAAACCACAGGTCCTCTAACATCCAATGCTTTTCATTTAAGAGCGAGAAACGTGTGAGCTTCGTGAACAATGTAGCTTCCTTTGAGCTGAAAAGTGACTGCGTTTACCTGAAACGAAGTCTTGCTTGTAGGAAGACACAGAGCCTGCCATTGAACTCCGTTTCTGAAGGGAAACACACAGCACAGTTCTTATCCATGAAATACACTCTGCTTTAGAGCAAGAAGCATGCTCTTGCTTTCTAGAGTCTCTAATACAAAGGGAAACGTGAGTGTGCTCAGAACAAAAGAACTGTGTTTCCTACACACAAGGACCATATCTAGTTCAACTCTGTTTCTGAAACTGATACAAACCACAGGTCCTCTAACATCCAATGCTTTGCATTTAAGAGCGAGAAACGTGTGAGCTTTGTGAACAATGTAGCTTCGTTTGAGCTGAAAAGTGACTGCGTTTACCTGAAAAGAAGTCTTGCTTGTAGGAAGACAGAAAACCTGGCATTGAATCCGTTTCTGAAGGGAAACACTCAGCACAGATCTCAACCATGAAACACACTCTGCTTTAGAAAAAGAGGCACGCCGTTGCTTTCTAGCGTCTCTAACACAGAGGGAAACGTGAGTGTGCTCAGAACAAATGAACTGTGTTTCCTACACACACGGACCATATTTAGTTCAGCTCTGTTTATGAAACTCATACAAACCACAAGTCCTCTAACATCCAATGCTTTGCAGTTAAGAGCGAGGAACGTGTGAGCTTCCCGAACAATGTAGATTCGTTGGAGCTGAAAAGTGACTGTGTTTACCTGAAACGAAGTCTTGCTTGTAGGAAGACACAGAGCATGGCATTGAACTCCATTTCTGAAGGGAAACACACAGCACAGTTCTCATCCATGAAACACACTCTGCTTTAGAGCAAGAAGCACGCTCTTGCGTTCTAGAGTCTCTAATACAGAGGGAAACGTGAGTGTGCTCAGAACAAAAGAACTGTGTTTCCTACAAACACAGACCATATCTAGTTCAATTGTGTTTCTGAAACTGATACAAACCACAGGTCCTCTAACATCCAATGCTTTTCATTTAAGAGAGAGAAACGTGTGAGCTTCGTGAACAATGTAGCTTCCTTTGAGCTGAAAAGTGACTGCGTTTACCTGAAACGAAGTCTTGCTTGTAGGAAGACACAGAGCCTGCCATTGAACTCCGTTTCTGAAGGGAAACACACAGCACAGTTCTTATCCATGAAACACACTCTGCTTTAGAGCAAGAAGCACGCTCTTGCTTTCTAGAGTCTCTAATACAAAGGGAAACGTGAGTGTGCTCAGAACAAAAGAACTGTGTTTCCTACACACACGAACCATATCTAGTTCAACTCTGTTTCTGAAACTGATACAAACCACAGGTCCTCTAACATCCAATGCTTTGCATTTAAGAGCGAGAAACGTGTGAGCTTTGTGAACAATGTAGCTTTGTTTGAGCTGAAAAGTGACTGCGTTTACCTGAAAAGAAGTCTTGCTTGTAGGAAGACAGAAAACCTGGCATTGAACTCCGTTTCTGAAGGGAAACACTCAGCACAGATCTCAACCATGAAACACACTCTGCTTTAGAGAAAGAGGCACGCCGTTGCTTTCTAGCGTCTCTAACACAGAGGGAAACGTGAGTGTGCTCAGAACAAATGAACTGTGTTTCCTACACACACGGACCATATTTAGTTCAGCTCTGTTTATGAAACTGATACAAACCACAGGTCCTCTAACATCCAATGCTTTTCAGTTAAAAGTGAGAAACGTGTGAGCTTCGTGAACAATGTAGCTTCGTTTGAGCTGAAAAGTGACTGCGTTACCTAAAACGAAGTCTTGCTTGTAGGAAGACACAGAACCTGGCATTGAACTCCGTTTCTGAAGGGAAACACACAGCACAGTTCTCATCCATGAAACACACTCTACTTTAGAGCAAGAAGCACGCACTTGCTTTCTAGAGTCTCTAATACAGAAGGAAACGTGAGTGTGCTCAGAACAAAAGAACTGCGTTTCCTACACATGGACCATATCTAGTTCAACTAAGTTTCTGAAACAGATACAAACCACAAGTCCTCTAACATCCAATGCTTTGCAGTTAAGAGCGAGGAACGTGTGAGCTTCCCGAACAATGTAGATTCGTTGGAGCTGAAAAGTGACTGTGTTTACCTGAAACGAAGTCTTGCTTGTAGGAAGACACAGAGCATGGCATTGAACTCCATTTCTGAAGGGAAACACACAGCACAGTTCTCATCCATGAAACACACTCTGCTTTAGAGCAAGAAGCACGCTCTTGCGTTCTAGAGTCTCTATTACAGAGGGAAACGTGAGTGTGCTCAGAACAAAAGAACTGTGTTTCCTACACACAGACCATATCTAGTTCAACTGTGTTTCTGAAACTGATACAAACCACAGGTCCTCTAACATCCAATGCTTTGCAGTGAAGAGCGAGAAACGTGTAAGCTTCGTAAACAATGTAGCTTTCGTAGGAGCTGAAAAGTGACTGCGTTTACCTGAAAAGAAGTCTTGCATGTAGGAAAACACAGAGCCTGGCATTGAATTCCATTTGTGAAGGAAAACACACAGCACAATTCTTATCCATGAAACACACTCTGCTTTAGAGCAAGAAGCACGCACTTGCTTTCTAGAATCTCTAATACAGAGGGAAACGTGAGTGTGCTCAGAACAAAAGAACTGCGTTTCCTACACACGGACCATATCTAGTTCAACTGTGTTTCTGAAACTGATACAAACCACAGGTCCTCTAACATCCAATGCTTTGCATTTAAGAGCGAGAAATGTGTGAGCTTTGTGAAGAATGTAGCTTCGTTTGAGCTGAAAAGTGACTGCGTTACCTAAAACGAAGTCTTGCTTGTAGGAAGACACAGAACCTGGCATTGAACTCCGTTTCTGAAGGGAAACACACAGCACAGTTCTCATCCATGAAACACACTCTACTTTAGAGCAAGAAGCACGCACTTGCTTTCTAGAGTCTCTAATACAGAAGGAAACGTGAGTGTGCTCAGAACAAAAGAACTGCGTTTCCTACACATGGACCATATCTAGTTCAACTCTGTTCCTGAAACTCATACAAACCACAAGTCCTCTAACATCCAATGCTTTGCAGTGAAGAGCGAGAAACATGTAAGCATCGTGAACAATGTAGCTTTGTTTGAGCTGAAAAGTGACTGCGTTTACCTAAAACGAAGTCTTGCCTGTAGGAAGACACAGAACCTGGCATTGAAGTCCGTTTCTGAAGGGAAACACACAGCACAGTTCTCATCCATGAAACACACTCTGCTTTAGAGCAAGAAGCACACTCTTGCTTTCTAGAGTCTCTAATACAAAGGGAAACGTGAGTGTGCTCAGAACAAAAGAACTGTGTTTCCTACACACACGGACCATATCTAGTTCAACTCTGTTTCTGAAACTGATACAAACCACAGGTCCTCTAACATCCAATGCTTTGCATTTAAGAGCGAGAAACGTGTGAGCTTTGTGAACAATGTAGCTTCGTTTGAGCTGAAAAGTGACTGCGTATACGTGAAACGAAGTCTTGCTTGTAGGAAGACACAGAGCATGGCATTGAACTCCGTTTCTGAAGGGAAACACACAGCACAGTTCTAATCCATGAAACACACTCTGCTTTAGAGCAAGAAGCACGCTCTTGCGTTCTAGAGTCTCTAATACAGAGGGAAACGTGAGTGTGCTCAGAACAAAAGAACTGTGTTTCCTACACACACAGACCATATCTAGTTCAATTGTGTTTCTGAAACTGATACAAACCACAGGTCCTCTAACATCCAATGCTTTGCAGTGAAGAGCGAGAAACTTGTGAGCTTCGGGAACAATGTAGCTTCCTTTGAGCTGAAAAGTGACTGCGTTTACCTGACAAGAAATCTTGCTTGTAGGAAGACACAGAGCCTGGCATTTAACTCTGTTTCTGAAGTGAAACACACAGCACAGTTCTCATCCATGAAACACACTGTACTTTAGAGCAAGAAGCACGCTCTTGCTTTCTAGAGTCTCTAATACAGAGGGAAACGTGAGTGTGCTCAGAACAAAAGAACTGCGTTTCCTACACACGGACCATATCTAGTTCAACTGTGTTTCTGAAACTGATACAAACCACAGGTCCTCTAACATCCAATGCTTTTCATTTAAGAGCGAGAAACGTGTGAGCTTCGTGAACAATGTAGCTTCCTTTGAGCTGAAAAGTGACTGCGTTTACCTGAAACGAAGTCTTGCTTGTAGGAAGACACAGAGCCTGCCATTGAACTCCGTTTCTGAAGGGAAACACACAGCACAGTTCTTATCCATGAAACACACTCTGCTTTAGAGCAAGAAGCACACTCTTGCATTCTAGAGTCTCTAATACAAAGGGAAACGTGAGTGTGCTCAGAACAAAAGAACTGTGTTTCCTACACACACGGACCATATCTAGTTCAACTCTGTTTCTGAAACTGATACAAACCACAGGTCCTCTAACATCCAATGCTTTGCATTTAAGAGCGAGAAACGTGTGAGCTTTGTGAACAATGTAGCTTCGCTTGAGCTGAAAAGTGACTGCGTTTACCTGAAAAGAAGTCTTGCTTGTAGGAAGACAGAAAACCTGGCATTGAACTCCGTTTCTGAAGGGAAACACTCAGCACAGATCTCAACCATGAAACACAATCTGCTTTAGAGAAAGAGGCACGCCGTTGCTTTCTAGCGTCTCTAACACAGAGGGAAACGTGAGTGTGCTCAGAACAAATGAACTGTGTTTCCTACACACACGGACCATATTTAGTTCAGCTCTGTTTATGAAACTCATACAAACCACAAGTCCTCTAACATCCAATGCTTTGCAGTTAAGAGCGAGGAACATGTGAGCTTCCCGAACAATGTAGATTCGTTGGAGCTGAAAAGTGACTGTGTTTACCTGAAACGAAGTCTTGCTTGTAGGAAGACACAGAGCATGGCATTGAACTCCATTTCTGAAGGGAAACACACAGCACAGTTCTCATCCATGAAACACACTCTGCTTTAGAGCAAGAAGCAAGCTCTTGCGTTCTAGAGTCTCTAATACAGAGGGAAACGTGAGTGTGCTCAGAACAAAAGAACTGTGTTTCCTACACACACAGACCATATCTAGTTCAATTGTGTTTCTGAAACTGATACAAACCACAGGTCCTCTAACATCCAATGCTTTGCAGTGAAGAGCGAGAAACTTGTGAGCTTCGTGAACAATGTAGCTTCCTTTGAGCTGAAAAGTGACTGCGTTTACCTGATAAGAAATCTTGCTTGTAGGAAGACACAGAGCCTGGCATTTAACTCTGTTTCTGAAGTGAAACACACAGCACAGTTCTCATCCATGAAACACACTGTACTTTAGAGCAAGAAGCACGCTCTTGCTTTCTAGAGTCTCTAATACAGAGGGAAACGTGAGTGTGCTCAGAACAAAAGAACTGCGTTTCCTACACACGGACCATATCTAGTTCAACTGTGTTTCTGAAACTGATACAAACCACAGGTCCTCTAACATCCAATGATTTTCATTTAAGAGCGAGAAACGTGTGAGCTTCGTGAACAATGTAGCTTCCTTTGAGCTGAAAAGTGACTGCGTTTACCTGAAACGAAGTCTTGCTTGTAGGAAGACACAGAGCCTGCCATTGAACTCCGTTTCTGAAGGGAAACACACAGCACAGTTCTTATCCATGAAACACACTCTGCTTTAGAGCAAGAAGCACACTCTTGCTTTCTAGAGTCTCTAATACAAAGGGAAACGTGAGTGTGCTCAGAACAAAAGAACTGTGTTTCCTACACACACGGACCATATCTAGTTCAACTCTGTTTCTGAAACTGATACAAACCACAGGTCCTCTAACATCCAATGCTTTGAATTTAAGAGCGAGAAACGTGTGAGCTTTGTGAACAATGTAGCTTTGTTTGAGCTGAAAAGTGACTGCGTTTACCTGAAAAGAAGTCTTGCTTGTAGGAAGACAGAAAACCTGGCATTGAACTCCGTTTCTGAAGGGAAACACTCAGCACAGATCTCAACCATGAAACACACGCTGCTTTAGAGAAAGAGGCACGCCGTTGCTTTCTAGCGTCTCTAACACAGAGGGAAACGTGAGTGTGCTCAGAACAAATGAACTGTGTTTCCTACACACACGGACCATATTTAGTTCAGCTCTGTTTATGAAACTGATACAAACCACAGGTCCTCTAACATCCAATGCTTTTCAGTTAAACGTGAGAAACATGTGAGCTTCGTGAACAATGTAGCTTCGTTTGAGCTGAAAAGTGACTGTGTTACCTAAAACGAAGTCTTGCTTGTAGGAAGACACAGAAACTGGCATTGAACTCCGTTTCTGAAGGGAAACACACAGCACAGTTCACATCCATGAAACACACTCTGCTTTAGAGCAAGAAGCAAGCTCTTGCGTTCTAGAGTCTCTAATACAGAGGGAAACGTGAGTGTGCTCAGAACAAAAGAACTGTGTTTCCTACACACACAGACCATATCTAGTTCAATTGTGTTTCTGAAACTGATACAAACCACAGGTCCTCTAACATCCAATGCTTTGCAGTGAAGAGCGAGAAACTTGTGAGCTTCGTGAACAATGTAGCTTCCTTTGAGCTGAAAAGTGACTGCGTTTACCTGATAAGAAATCTTGCTTGTAGGAAGACACAGAGCCTGGCATTTAACTCTGTTTCTGAAGTGAAACACACAGCACAGTTCTCATCCATGAAACACACTGTACTTTAGAGCAAGAAGCACGCTCTTGCTTTCTAGAGTCTCTAATACAGAGGGAAACGTGAGTGTGCTCAGAACAAAAGAACTGCGTTTCCTACACACGGACCATATCTAGTTCAACTGTGTTTCTGAAACTGATACAAACCACAGGTCCTCTAACATCCAATGCTTTTCATTTAAGAGCGAGAAACGTGTGAGCTTCGTGAACAATGTAGCTTCCTTTGAGCTGAAAAGTGACTGCGTTTACCTGAAACGAAGTCTTGCTTGTAGGAAGACACAGAGCCTGCCATTGAACTCCGTTTCTGAAGGGAAACACACAGCACAGTTCTTATCCATGAAACACACTCTGCTTTAGAGCAAGAAGCACACTCTTGCTTTCTAGAGTCTCTAATACAAAGGGAAACGTGAGTGTGCTCAGAACAAAAGAACTGTGTTTCCTACACACACGGACCATATCTAGTTCAACTCTGTTTCTGAAACTGATACAAACCACAGGTCCTCTAACATCCAATGCTTTGAATTTAAGAGCGAGAAACGTGTGAGCTTTGTGAACAATGTAGCTTTGTTTGAGCTGAAAAGTGACTGCGTTTACCTGAAAAGAAGTCTTGCTTGTAGGAAGACAGAAAACCTGGCATTGAACTCCGTTTCTGAAGGGAAACACTCAGCACAGATCTCAACCATGAAACACACTCTGCTTTAGAGAAAGAGGCACGCCGTTGCTTTCTAGCGTCTCTAACACAGAGGGAAACGTGAGTGTGCTCAGAACAAATGAACTGTGTTTCCTACACACACGGACCATATTTAGTTCAGCTCTGTTTATGAAACTGATACAAACCACAGGTCCTCTAACATCCAATGCTTTTCAGTTAAACGTGAGAAACATGTGAGCTTCGTGAACAATGTAGCTTCGTTTGAGCTGAAAAGTGACTGTGTTACCTAAAACGAAGTCTTGCTTGTAGGAAGACACAGAACCTGGCATTTAACTCCGTTTCTGAAGGGAAACACACAGCACAGTTCTCATCCATGAAACACACTCTACTTTAGAGCAAGAAGCACGCACTTGCTTTCTAGAGTCTTTAATACAGAAGGAAACGTGAGTGTGCTCAGAACAAACGAACTGCGTTTCCTACACATGGACCATATCTAGTTCAACTGTGTTTCTGAAACAGATACAAACCACAGGTCCTCTAACATCCAATGCTTTTCATTTAACAGCAAGAAACGTGTGAGCTCGTGAACAATGTAGCTTCCTTTGAGCAGAAAAGTGACTGTGTTTACCTGAAACGAAGTCTTGCTTGTAGGAAGACACAGAGCCTGGCATTGAACTACGTTTCTGCAGGGAAACACACAGCACAGTTGTTATCCATGAAACACACTCTGCTTTAGAGCAAGAAGCACACTCTTGCTTTCTAGAGTCTCTAATACAAAGGGAAACGTGAGTGTGCTCAGAACAAAAGAACTGTGTTTCCTACACACACGGACCATATCTAGTTCAACTCTGTTTCTGAAACTGATACAAACCACAGGACCTCTAACATCCAATGCTTTGCATTTAAGAGCGAGAAACGTGTAAGCTTCGTGAACAATGTAGCTTCGTTTGAGCTGAAAAGTGACTGCGTTTACCTGAAAAGAAGTCTTGCTTTTAGGAAGACACAGAACCTGGCATTGAACTCCGTTTCTGAAGGGAAACACACAGCACAGATCTCATCCATGAAACACACTCTGCTTTAGAGTAAGAGCCACGCTCTTGCTTTCTAGAGTCTCTAACACAGAAGGAAACGTGAGTGTGCTCAGAATAAAGAACTGTGTTTCTTACACACACGGAATATCTCTAGTTCAACTCTGCTTCTGAAACTCATACAAACCACAAGTCCTCTAACATCCAATGCTTTGCAGTTAAGAGCCAGGAACGTGTGAGCTTCCCGAACAATGTAGATTCGTTGGAGCTGAAAAGTGACTGTGTTTACCTGAAACGAAGTCTTGCTTGTAGGAAGACACAGAGCATGGCATTGAACTCCATTTCTGAAGGGAAACACACAGCACAGTTCTCATCCATGAAACACACTCTGCTTTAGAGCAAGAAGCACGCTCTTGCGTTCTAGAGTCTCTAATACAGAGGGAAACGTGAGTGTGCTCGGAACAAAAGAACTGTGTTTCCTACACACACAGACCATATCTAGTTCAACTGTGTTTCTGAAACTGATACAAACCATAGGTCCTCTAACATCCAATGCTTTTCATTTAAGAGCGAGAAACGTGTGAGCTTCGTGAACAATGTAGCTTCCTTTGAGCTGAAAAGTGACTGCGTTTACCTAAAACGAAGTCTTGCTTGTAGGAAGACACAGAACCTGGCATTGAACTCCGTTTCTGAAGGGAAACACACAGCACAGTTCTCGTCCATGAAACACACTCTACTTTAGAGCAAGAAGCAAGCTCTTGCTTTCTCGAGTCTCTAATACAGAGGGAAACGTGAGTGTGCTCAGAACAAAAGAACTGCGTTTCCTACACACGGACCATATCTAGTTCAACTGTGTTTCTGAAACTGATACAAACCATAGGTCCTCTAACATCCAATGCTTTTCATTTAAGAGCGAGAAACGTGTGAGCTTCGTGAACAATGTAGCTTCCTTTGAGCTGAAAAGTGACTGCGTTTACCTGAAACGAAGTCTTGCTTGTAGGAAGACACAGAGCCTGCCATTGAACTCCGTTTCTGAAGGGAAACACACAGCACAGTTCTTATCCATGAAATACGCTCTGCTTTAGAGCAAGAAGCACACTCTTGCTTTCTAGAGTCTCTAATACAAAGGAAAACGTGAGTGTGCTCAGAACAAAAGAACTGTGTTTCCTACACACACGGACCATATCTAGTTCAACTCTGTTTCTGAAACTGATACAAACCCCAGGTCCTCTAACATCCACTGCTTTGCATTTAAGAGCGAGAAACGTGTGAGCTTTGTGAACAATGTAGCTTCATTTGAGCTGAAAAGTGACTGCGTTTACCTGAAAAGAAGTCTTGCTTGTAGGAAGACAGAGAACCTGGCATTGAACTCTGTTTCTGAAGGGAAACACACAGCACAGATCTCAACCATGAAGCACACTCTGCTTTAGAGCAAGAGGCACGCCGTTGCTTTCTAGAGTCTCTAACACAGAGGGAAACGTGAGTGTGCTCAGAACAAATGAACTGTGTTTCCTACACACACGGACCATATTTAGTTCAGCTCTGTTTCTGAAACTGATACAAACCACAGGTCCTCTAACATCCAATGCTTTTCAGTTAAAAGCGAGAAACGTGTGAGCCTCGTGAACAATGTAGCTGCCTTTGAGCTGAAAAGTGACTGTGTTTACCTGAAACGAAGTCTTGCTTGTAGGAAGACACAGAGCCTGGCATTGAACTCCGTTTCTGCAGGGAAACACACAGCACAGTTCTTATCCATGAAACACACTCTGCTTTAGAGCAAGAAGCACACTCTTGCTTTCTAGAGTCTCTAATACAAAGGGAAACGTGAGTGTGCTCAGAACAAAAGAACTGTGTTTCCTACACACACGGACCATATCTAGTTCAACTCTGTTTCTGAAACTGATACAAACCACAGGACCTCTAACATCCAATGCTTTGCATTTAAGAGCGAGAAACGTGTAAGCTTCGTGAACAATGTAGCTTCGTTTGAGCTGAAAAGTGACTGCGTTTACCTGAAAAGAAGTCTTGCTTTTAGGAAGACACAGAACCTGGCATTGAACTCCGTTTCTGAAGGGAAACACACAGCACAGATCTCATCCATGAAACACACTCTGCTTTAGAGTAAGAGGCACGCTCTTGCTTTCTAGAATCTCTAACACAGAGGGAAACGTGAGTGTGCTCAGAATAAAGAACTGTGTTTCTTACACACACGGAATATCTCTAGTTCAACTCTGCTTCTGAAACTCATACAAACCACAAGTCCTCTAACATCCAATGCTTTGCAGTTAAGATCGAGGAATGTGTGAGCTTCCCGAACAATGTAGATTCGTTGGAGCTGAAAAGTGACTGTGTTTACCTGAAACGAAGTCTTGCTTGTAGGAAGACACAGAGCATGGCATTGAACTCCATTTCTGAAGGGAAACACACAGCACAGTTCTCATCCATGAAACAAACTCTGCTTTAGAGCAAGAAGCACGCTCTTGCGTTCTAGATTCTCTAATACAGAGGGAAACGTGAGTGTGCTCTGAACCAAAGATCTGTGTTTCCTACACACACAGACCATATCTAGTTCAACTGTGTTTCTGAAACTGATACAAACCACAGGTCCTCTAACATCCAATGCTTTGCAGTGAAGAGCGAGAAACGTGTAAGCTTCGTGAACAATGTAGCTTTCGTAGGAGCTGAAAAGTGACTGCGTATACCTGAAACGAAGTCTTGCATGTAGGAAGACACAGAGCCTGGCATTGAATTCCATTTGTGAAGGAAAACACACAGCACAATTCTTATCCATGAAACACACTCTGCTTTAGAGCAAGAAGCACGCACTTGCTTTCTAGAGTCTCTAATACAAAGGGAAACGTGAGTGTGCTCAGAACAAAAGAACTGTGTTTCCTACACACACGGACCATATCTAGTTCAACTCTGTTTCTGAAACTGATACAAACCCCAGGTCCTCTAACATCCACTGCTTTGCATTTAAGAGCGAGAAACGTGTGAGCTTTGTGAAGAATGTAGCTTCATTTGAGCTGAAAAGTGACTGCGTTTACCTGAAAAGAAGTCTTGCTTGTAGGAAGACAGAGAACCTGGCATTGAACTCCGTTTCTGAAGGGAAACACACAGCACAGATCTCAACCATGAAGCACACTCTGCTTTAGAGTAAGAGGCACGCCGTTGCTTTCTAGAGTCTCTAACACAGAGGGAAACATGAGTGTGCTCAGAACAAATGAACTGTGTTTCCTACACACACGGACCATATTTAGTTCAGCTCTGTTTATGAAACTGATACAAACCACAGGTCCTCTAACATCCAATGCTTTTCAGTTAAAAGCGAGAAACGTGTGAGCTTCGTGAACAATGTAGCTTCGTTTGAGCTGAAAAGTGACTGCGTTTTCCTGAAACGAAGTCTTGCTTGTAGGAAGACACAGAGACTGGCATTGAACTCCGTTTCTGAAGGGAAACACACAGCACAGTTCTCATCCATGAAACACACTCTGCTTTAGAGCAAGAAGCACACTCTTGCTTTCTAGAGTCTCTAATACAAAGGGAAACGTGAGTGTGCTCAGAACAAAAGAACTGTGTTTCCTACACACACGGACCATATCTAGTTCAACTCTGTTTCTGAAACTCATACAAACCACAGGTCCTCTAACATCCAATGCTTTGCAGTCAAGAGCGAGAAACGTGTGAGCTTTGTGGACAATGTAGCTTCGTTTGAGCTGAAAAGTGACTGCGTTTACCTGAAAAGAAGTCTTGCTTGTAGGAAGACACAGAGCATGGCATTGAACTCCGTTTCTGAAGGGAAACACACAGCACAGTTCTAATCCATGAAACACACTCTGCTTTAGAGCAAGAAGCACGCTCTTGCGTTCTAGAGTCTCTAATACAAAGGGAAACGTGAGTGTGCTCAGAACAAAAGAACTGTGTTTCCTACACACACGGACCATATCTAGTTCAACTCTGTTTCTGAAACTGATACAAACCCCAGGTCCTCTAACATCCACTGCTTTGCATTTAAGAGCGAGAAACGTGTGAGCTTTGTGAAGAATGTAGCTTCATTTGAGCTGAAAAGTCACTGCGTTTACCTGAAAAGAAGTCTTGCTTGTAGGAAGACAGAGAACCTGGCATTGAACTCCGTTTCTGAAGGGAAACACACAGCACAGATCTCAACCATGAAGCACACTCTGCTTTAGAGTAAGAGGCACGCCGTTGCTTTCTAGAGTCTCTAACACAGATGGAAACATGAGTGTGCTCAGAACAAATGAACTGTGTTTCCTACACACACGGACCATATTTAGTTCAGCTCTGTTTATGAAACTGATACAAACCACAGGTCCTCTAACATCCAATGCTTTTCAGTTAAAAGCGAGAAACGTGTGAGCTTCGTGAACAATGTAGCTTCCTTTGAGCTGAAAAGTGACTGTGTTTACCTGAAACGAAGTCTTGCTTGTAGGAAGACACAGAGCCTGGCATTGAACTCCGTTTCTGAAAGGAAACACACAGCACAGTTCTAATCCATGAAACACACTCTGCTTTAGAGCAAGAAGCACGCTCTTGCGTTCTAGTGTCTCTAATGCAGAGGGAAACGTGAGTGTGCTCAGAACAAAAGAACTGTGTTTCCTACACACACAGACCATATCTAGTTCAATTGTGTTTCTGAAACTGATACAAACCACAGGTCCTCTAACATCCAATGCTTTGCAGTGAAGAGAGAGAAACTTGTGAGCTTCGTGAACAATGTAGCTTCGTTTGAGCTGAAAAGTGACTGTGTTACCTAAAACGAAGTCTTGCTTGTAGGAAGACACAGAACCTGGCATTGAACTCCGTTTCTGAAGGGAAACACACAGCACAGTTCTCATCCATGAAACACACTCTACTTTAGAGCAAGAAGCACGCACTTGCTTTCTAGAGTCTCTAATACAGAAGGAAACGTGAGTGTGCTCAGAACAAACGAACTGCGTTTCCTACACATGGACCATATCTAGTTCAACTGTGTTTCTGAAACAGATACAAACCACAGGTCCTCTAACATCCAGTGCTTTTCATTTAACAGCAAGAAACGTGTGAGCTCGTGAACAATGTAGCTTCCATTGAGCAGAAAAGTGACTGTGTTTACCTGAAACGAAGTCTTGCTTGTAGGAAGACACAGAGCCTGGCATTGAACTATGTTTCTGCAGGGAAACACACAGCACAGTTGTTATCCATGAAACACACTCTGCTTTAGAGCAAGAAGCACACTCTTGCTTTCTAGAGTCTCTAATACAAAGGGAAACGTGAGTGTGCTCAGAACAAAAGAACTGTGTTTCCTACACACACGGACCATATCTAGTTCAACTCTGTTTCTGAAACTGATACAAACCACAGGACCTCTAACATCCAATGCTTTGCATTTAAGAGCGAGAAACGTGTAAGCTTCGTGAACAATGTAGCTTCGTTTGAGCTGAAAAGTGACTGCGTTTACCTGAAAAGAAGTCTTGCTTTTAGGAAGACACAGAACCTGGCATTGAACTCCGTTTCTGAAGGGAAACACACAGCACAGATCTCATCCATGAAACACACTCTGCTTTAGAGTAAGAGCCACGCTCTTGCTTTCTAGAGTCTCTAACACAGAAGGAAACGTGAGTGTGCTCAGAATAAAGAACTGTGTTTCTTACACACACGGAATATCTCTAGTTCAACTCTGCTTCTGAAACTCATACAAACCACAAGTCCTCTAACATCCAATGCTTTGCAGTTAAGAGCCAGGAACGTGTGAGCTTCCCGAACAATGTAGATTCGTTGGAGCTGAAAAGTGACTGTGTTTACCTGAAACGAAGTCTTGCTTGTAGGAAGACACAGAGCATGGCATTGAACTCCATTTCTGAAGGGAAACACACAGCACAGTTCTCATCCATGAAACACACTCTGCTTTAGAGCAAGAAGCACGCTCTTGCGTTCTAGAGTCTCTAATACAGAGGGAAACGTGAGTGTGCTCTGAACCAAAGATCTGTGTTTCCTACACACACAGACCATATCTAGTTCAACTGTGTTTCTGAAACTGATACAAACCACAGGTCCTCTAACATCCAATGCTTTGCAGTGAAGAGCGAGAAACGTGTAAGCTTCGTGAACAATGTAGCTTTCGTAGGAGCTGAAAAGTGACTGCGTATACCTGAAACGAAGTCTTGCATGTAGGAAGACACAGAGCCTGGCATTGAATTCCATTTGTGAAGGAAAACACACAGCACAATTCTTATCCATGAAACACACTCTGCTTTAGAGCAAGAAGCACGCACTTGCTTTCTAGAGTCTCTAATACAAAGGGAAACGTGAGTGTGCTCAGAACAAAAGAACTGTGTTTCCTACACACACGGACCATATCTAGTTCAACTCTGTTTCTGAAACTGATACAAACCCCAGGTCCTCTAACATCCACTGCTTTGCATTTAAGAGCGAGAAACGTGTGAGCTTTGTGAAGAATGTAGCTTCATTTGAGCTGAAAAGTGACTGCGTTTACCTGAAAAGAAGTCTTGCTTGTAGGAAGACAGAGAACCTGGCATTGAACTCCGTTTCTGAAGGGAAACACACAGCACAGATCTCAACCATGAAGCACACTCTGCTTTAGAGTAAGAGGCACGCCGTTGCTTTCTAGAGTCTCTAACACAGAGGGAAACATGAGTGTGCTCAGAACAAATGAACTGTGTTTCCTACACACACGGACCATATTTAGTTCAGCTCTGTTTATGAAACTGATACAAACCACAGGTCCTCTAACATCCAATGCTTTTCAGTTAAAAGCGAGAAACGTGTGAGCTTCGTGAACAATGTAGCTTCGTTTGAGCTGAAAAGTGACTGCGTTTTCCTGAAACGAAGTCTTGCTTGTAGGAAGACACAGAGACTGGCATTGAACTCCGTTTCTGAAGGGAAACACACAGCACAGTTCTCATCCATGAAACACACTCTGCTTTAGAGCAAGAAGCACACTCTTGCTTTCTAGAGTCTCTAATACAAAGGGAAACGTGAGTGTGCTCAGAACAAAAGAACTGTGTTTCCTACACACACGGACCATATCTAGTTCAACTCTGTTTCTGAAACTCATACAAACCACAGGTCCTCTAACATCCAATGCTTTGCAGTCAAGAGCGAGAAACGTGTGAGCTTTGTGGACAATGTAGCTTCGTTTGAGCTGAAAAGTGACTGCGTTTACCTGAAAAGAAGTCTTGCTTGTAGGAAGACACAGAGCATGGCATTGAACTCCGTTTCTGAAGGGAAACACACAGCACAGTTCTAATCCATGAAACACACTCTGCTTTAGAGCAAGAAGCACGCTCTTGCGTTCTAGAGTCTCTAATACAAAGGGAAACGTGAGTGTGCTCAGAACAAAAGAACTGTGTTTCCTACACACACGGACCATATCTAGTTCAACTCTGTTTCTGAAACTGATACAAACCCCAGGTCCTCTAACATCCACTGCTTTGCATTTAAGAGCGAGAAACGTGTGAGCTTTGTGAAGAATGTAGCTTCATTTGAGCTGAAAAGTCACTGCGTTTACCTGAAAAGAAGTCTTGCTTGTAGGAAGACAGAGAACCTGGCATTGAACTCCGTTTCTGAAGGGAAACACACAGCACAGATCTCAACCATGAAGCACACTCTGCTTTAGAGTAAGAGGCACGCCGTTGCTTTCTAGAGTCTCTAACACAGAGGGAAACATGAGTGTGCTCAGAACAAATGAACTGTGTTTCCTACACACACGGACCATATTTAGTTCAGCTCTGTTTATGAAACTGATACAAACCACAGGTCCTCTAACATCCAATGCTTTTCAGTTAAAAGCGAGAAACGTGTGAGCTTCGTGAACAATGTAGCTTCGTTTGAGCTGAAAAGTGACTGCGTTTTCCTGAAACGAAGTCTTGCTTGTAGGAAGACACAGAGACTGGCATTGAACTCCGTTTCTGAAGGGAAACACACAGCACAGTTCTCATCCATGAAACACACTCTGCTTTAGAGCAAGAAGCACACTCTTGCTTTCTAGAGTCTCTAATACAAAGGGAAACGTGAGTGTGCTCAGAACAAAAGAACTGTGTTTCCTACACACACGGACCATATCTAGTTCAACTCTGTTTCTGAAACTCATACAAACCACAGGTCCTCTAACATCCAATGCTTTGCAGTCAAGAGCGAGAAACGTGTGAGCTTTGTGGACAATGTAGCTTCGTTTGAGCTGAAAAGTGACTGCGTTTACCTGAAAAGAAGTCTTGCTTGTAGGAAGACACAGAGCATGGCATTGAACTCCGTTTCTGAAGGGAAACACACAGCACAGTTCTAATCCATGAAACACACTCTGCTTTAGAGCAAGAAGCACGCTCTTGCGTTCTAGTGTCTCTAATGCAGAGGGAAACGTGAGTGTGCTCAGAACAAAAGAACTGTGTTTCCTACACACACAGACCATATCTAGTTCAATTGTGTTTCTGAAACTGATACAAACCACAGGTCCTCTAACATCCAATGCTTTGCAGTGAAGAGAGAGAAACTTGTGAGCTTCGTGAACAATGTAGCTTCGTTTGAGCTGAAAAGTGACTGTGTTACCTAAAACGAAGTCTTGCTTGTAGGAAGACACAGAACCTGGCATTGAACTCCGTTTCTGAAGGGAAACACACAGCACAGTTCTCATCCATGAAACACACTCTACTTTAGAGCAAGAAGCACGCACTTGCTTTCTAGAGTCTCTAATACAGAAGGAAACGTGAGTGTGCTCAGAACAAACGAACTGCGTTTCCTACACATGGACCATATCTAGTTCAACTGTGTTTCTGAAACAGATACAAACCACAGGTCCTCTAACATCCAGTGCTTTTCATTTAACAGCAAGAAACGTGTGAGCTCGTGAACAATGTAGCTTCCATTGAGCAGAAAAGTGACTGTGTTTACCTGAAACGAAGTCTTGATTGTAGGAAGACACAGAGCCTGGCATTGAACTACGTTTCTGCAGGGAAACACACAGCACAGTTGTTATCCATGAAACACACTCTGCTTTAGAGCAAGAAGCACACTCTTGCTTTCTAGAGTCTCTAATACAAAGGGAAACGTGAGTGTGCTCAGAACAAAAGAACTGTGTTTCCTACACACACGGACCATATCTAGTTCAACTCTGTTTCTGAAACTGATACAAACCACAGGACCTCTAACATCCAATGCTTTGCATTTAAGAGCGAGAAACGTGTAAGCTTCGTGAACAATGTAGCTTCGTTTGAGCTGAAAAGTGACTGCGTTTACCTGAAAAGAAGTCTTGCTTTTAGGAAGACACAGAACCTGGCATTGAACTCCGTTTCTGAAGGGAAACACACAGCACAGATCTCATCCATGAAACACACTCTGCTTTAGAGTAAGAGCCACGCTCTTGCTTTCTAGAGTCTCTAACACAGAAGGAAACGTGAGTGTGCTCAGAATAAAGAACTGTGTTTCTTACACACACGGAATATCTCTAGTTCAACTCTGCTTCTGAAACTCATACAAACCACAAGTCCTCTAACATCCAATGCTTTGCAGTTAAGAGCCAGGAACGTGTGAGCTTCCCGAACAATGTAGATTCGTTGGAGCTGAAAAGTGACTGTGTTTACCTGAAACGAAGTCTTGCTTGTAGGAAGACACAGAGCATGGCATTGAACTCCATTTCTGAAGGGAAACACACAGCACAGTTCTCATCCATGAAACACACTCTGCTTTAGAGCAAGAAGCACGCTCTTGCGTTCTAGAGTCTCTAATACAGAGGGAAACGTGAGTGTGCTCGGAACAAAAGAACTGTGTTTCCTACACACACAGACCATATCTAGTTCAACTGTGTTTCTGAAACTGATACAAACCATAGGTCCTCTAACATCCAATGCTTTTCATTTAAGAGCGAGAAACGTGTGAGCTTCGTGAACAATGTAGCTTCCTTTGAGCTGAAAAGTGACTGCGTTTACCTAAAACGAAGTCTTGCTTGTAGGAAGACACAGAACCTGGCATTGAACTCCGTTTCTGAAGGGAAACACACAGCACAGTTCTCGTCCATGAAACACACTCTACTTTAGAGCAAGAAGCAAGCTCTTGCTTTCTCGAGTCTCTAATACAGAGGGAAACGTGAGTGTGCTCAGAACAAAAGAACTGCGTTTCCTACACACGGACCATATCTAGTTCAACTGTGTTTCTGAAACTGATACAAACCATAGGTCCTCTAACATCCAATGCTTTTCATTTAAGAGCGAGAAACGTGTGAGCTTCGTGAACAATGTAGCTTCCTTTGAGCTGAAAAGTGACTGCGTTTACCTGAAACGAAGTCTTGCTTGTAGGAAGACACAGAGCCTGCCATTGAACTCCGTTTCTGAAGGGAAACACACAGCACAGTTCTTATCCATGAAATACGCTCTGCTTTAGAGCAAGAAGCACACTCTTGCTTTCTAGAGTCTCTAATACAAAGGAAAACGTGAGTGTGCTCAGAACAAAAGAACTGTGTTTCCTACACACACGGACCATATCTAGTTCAACTCTGTTTCTGAAACTGATACAAACCCCAGGTCCTCTAACATCCACTGCTTTGCATTTAAGAGCGAGAAACGTGTGAGCTTTGTGAACAATGTAGCTTCATTTGAGCTGAAAAGTGACTGCGTTTACCTGAAAAGAAGTCTTGCTTGTAGGAAGACAGAGAACCTGGCATTGAACTCTGTTTCTGAAGGGAAGCACACAGCACAGATCTCAACCATGAAGCACACTCTGCTTTAGAGCAAGAGGCACGCCGTTGCTTTCTAGAGTCTCTAACACAGAGGGAAACGTGAGTGTGCTCAGAACAAATGAACTGTGTTTCCTACACACACGGACCATATTTAGTTCAGCTCTGTTTCTGAAACTGATACAAACCACAGGTCCTCTAACATCCAATGCTTTTCAGTTAAAAGCGAGAAACGTGTGAGCCTCGTGAACAATGTAGCTGCCTTTGAGCTGAAAAGTGACTGTGTTTACCTGAAACGAAGTCTTGCTTGTAGGAAGACACAGAGCCTGGCATTGAACTCCGTTTCTGCAGGGAAACACACAGCACAGTTCTTATCCATGAAACACACTCTGCTTTAGAGCAAGAAGCACACTCTTGCTTTCTAGAGTCTCTAATACAAAGGGAAACGTGAGTGTGCTCAGAACAAAAGAACTGTGTTTCCTACACACACGGACCATATCTAGTTCAACTCTGTTTCTGAAACTGATACAAACCACAGGACCTCTAACATCCAATGCTTTGCATTTAAGAGCGAGAAACGTGTAAGCTTCGTGAACAATGTAGCTTCGTTTGAGCTGAAAAGTGACTGCGTTTACCTGAAAAGAAGTCTTGCTTTTAGGAAGACACAGAACCTGGCATTGAACTCCGTTTCTGAAGGGAAACACACAGCACAGATCTCATCCATGAAACACACTCTGCTTTAGAGTAAGAGGCACGCTCTTGCTTTCTAGAATCTCTAACACAGAGGGAAACGTGAGTGTGCTCAGAATAAAGAACTTTGTTTCTTACACACACGGAATATCTCTAGTTCAACTCTGCTTCTGAAACTCATACAAACCACAAGTCCTCTAACATCCAATGCTTTGCAGTTAAGATCGAGGAACGTGTGAGCTTCCCGAACAATGTAGATTCGTTGGAGCTGAAAAGTGACTGTGTTTACCTGAAACGAAGTCTTGCTTGTAGGAAGACACAGAGCATGGCATTGAACTCCATTTCTGAAGGGAAACACACAGCACAGTTCTCATCCATGAAACAAACTCTGCTTTAGAGCAAGAAGCACGCTCTTGCGTTCTAGATTCTCTAATACAGAGGGAAACGTGAGTGTGCTCTGAACCAAAGATCTGTGTTTCCTACACACACAGACCATATCTAGTTCAACTGTGTTTCTGAAACTGATACAAACCACAGGTCCTCTAACATCCAATGCTTTGCAGTGAAGAGCGAGAAACGTGTAAGCTTCGTGAACAATGTAGCTTTCGTAGGAGCTGAAAAGTGACTGCGTATACCTGAAACGAAGTCTTGCATGTAGGAAGACACAGAGCCTGGCATTGAATTCCATTTGTGAAGGAAAACACACAGCACAATTCTTATCCATGAAACACACTCTGCTTTAGAGCAAGAAGCACGCACTTGCTTTCTAGAGTCTCTAATACAAAGGGAAACGTGAGTGTGCTCAGAACAAAAGAACTGTGTTTCCTACACACACGGACCATATCTAGTTCAACTCTGTTTCTGAAACTGATACAAACCCCAGGTCCTCTAACATCCACTGCTTTGCATTTAAGAGCGAGAAACGTGTGAGCTTTGTGAAGAATGTAGCTTCATTTGAGCTGAAAAGTGACTGCGTTTACCTGAAAAGAAGTCTTGCTTGTAGGAAGACAGAGAACCTGGCATTGAACTCCGTTTCTGAAGGGAAACACACAGCACAGATCTCAACCATGAAGCACACTCTGCTTTAGAGTAAGAGGCACGCCGTTGCTTTCTAGAGTCTCTAACACAGAGGGAAACATGAGTGTGCTCAGAACAAATGAACTGTGTTTCCTACACACACGGACCATATTTAGTTCAGCTCTGTTTATGAAACTGATACAAACCACAGGTCCTCTAACATCCAATGCTTTTCAGTTAAAAGCGAGAAACGTGTGAGCTTCGTGAACAATGTAGCTTCGTTTGAGCTGAAAAGTGACTGCGTTTTCCTGAAACGAAGTCTTGCTTGTAGGAAGACACAGAGACTGGCATTGAACTCCGTTTCTGAAGGGAAACACACAGCACAGTTCTCATCCATGAAACACACTCTGCTTTAGAGCAAGAAGCACACTCTTGCTTTCTAGAGTCTCTAATACAAAGGGAAACGTGAGTGTGCTCAGAACAAAAGAACTGTGTTTCCTACACACACGGACCATATCTAGTTCAACTCTGTTTCTGAAACTCATACAAACCACAGGTCCTCTAACATCCAATGCTTTGCAGTCAAGAGCGAGAAACGTGTGAGCTTTGTGGACAATGTAGCTTCGTTTGAGCTGAAAAGTGACTGCGTTTACCTGAAAAGAAGTCTTGCTTGTAGGAAGACACAGAGCATGGCATTGAACTCCGTTTCTGAAGGGAAACACACAGCACAGTTCTAATCCATGAAACACACTCTGCTTTAGAGCAAGAAGCACGCTCTTGTGTTCTAGAGTCTCTAATAC